>AP027103.1:42857345-43077345 GCA_028142955.1 Pinctada fucata
CCGGTCCGGGGCGAAAAAAATAATCTTGCTCCGACAAAAAAACCCAAGCCCCCCCCAGAATATCAAATGGACCGTGCCTTAGTGGCGGATTTAGCGCCCCCTTTGCCATGGGTCAAGGGGCAAATTTTGCCGATTATTTACTGAAAATCGGCCAAAATATATACTTTTTTTTGGAAATTTTTGTGACAGTGCCGGGGAGGGGAAGCCCCCTCCGTACCCCCTTGAATCCGCCACTGTGTGTTAAATTTATTGATAAGTAGTTCCAATGGTGACAAAAAAAATATCCACTGATTTACATGTACATATTCATCTGTGCTTCTTGGACCCCTGCGTTTTACGGTCTTGTTTGTGTGTGGTCATTGTACACAGTAACAGTGAGGAGGTTGTTTTACACCATAATTGTGCTTTCTTGGAGACCTCTGGGAAATCGAAATAGTGGGAGGGTTGTGCACACTTAATTAATCGAGGATAACCACACCGTCTGCTACTAATGTGGCAGATGGCCGTCCTAAGTCGGCACCGGTTGACCATTGGTCTCGTTGGTTTATGTGTGGTCTTTTATATTTAATTTTTCTATGGTGTGATTTGGTGTCGCTTTTGCGTCTTTTCAGTGGGTGTCTGTTCTGTTGCTTTTTGTTTTGTTTTTTTTTTTTGCATTGGGTGTTTTGGGGTTTTGCTGTGGGTGCTGCAACCTAGTGTTGTTGGAGATCCCCTCCTTTCATTTAACTTTTCTATCAGTGCTACGTCCCCTTCATGGCTTTGCCATAGTTCATATTATTATAATTTCTACCACATAGACAAAACAGCATGATGACATGAAGCTCAAGATTACTAGCCTCCTGAAAAGCGAAATGTAAATCTAAGTAAATAAAATGACCGACTTGAGATTTCTCATCAAATCATAGTAACCCCCCCCCCCCAAAAAAACACAAAAACCCAAGAACAGAAACAGATTAAAGGGCTGACGAAATACTTTGCCAAATCATGCTTAAGAATTAATTAACCCCCCCCCCCCCCCACACACACACACACCCTCACACACCTTCCATGGGAAAATGAAATAATACTAGTAGATCCAGCATGAAATTAAGTACGATTTGACATGTCATTCCGAAAAAAATGTTTTCAATCAATATTTGTAGCTCTATAGATAAATAAATAATAGACAAATAAAAAAAAATGATAGATAAAAAATAAATATCCCCCCTTTTCAAGAAAAATGATAATGATAATAAATCCAGCTCGAAATAAATAACGACTTGCGTGTCATTCCAAACAAAAAAAAATGTTTGCAATCAATATTTGGAGATAAAGAGCTGTTCAACAATAAAGTAGAAACCACAGGTTGCCGATGTTTAAATATCTATTTCAAAATAAAAATCAACCCTTTCAGCCTTTGTTGTTATTTATCATACGTACAGGGGAAAAAAGATCCACAAGGAATTTAAATTGTCAATTTGATCCATCTACTATATCTTTGTCGATTCCCCATTTCTCCTAGTAGTTGCATGACATAACTATGAGTGCACGTGTACACTGTGTGAGTGACCTAAATGTCAATGTGACGTAGTCAGTGACGCGCCATGCCAGACGAAGTTCAAGGACTGGCTGTGTATGCAACGACACTGTGTACAGTGTGTACAGCACTTGTGGGTACCCATGGATTCCATTAGTTTTTAGGATGTATACTTTGCAAATTCGGGTATTAGTGGATCAGACTTATTCAAAATTTAGGTTGAATGTTTGATCTACTTTTGTCATTCATCTTCACCAGTGAAATGTTATGTCGAGGTAGGTTGTGATTATCACCCGTTTCTAACTGTAGTTTCGACTGAAATCGATCTGTTACATGTTGCGCGTAATTGCGTGCGGTTTGGCACTACGATCTTACGGTGAAATATTTGATTTCGTGTTGAAATCTCTGTTCAAAAGCGTCTTCCCTCTTTATTTTTTACTTGTTAATGTATACGGTACACAAAACTTCACGCGCATTTACGTTTCAAAAAACGACGTCATAATGAACATCACAAGCTGCCGATGTTTATCTATTTAAAAAATAAATAAAAAATAAAAGCTGACCGTTTGTTGTTCTTCTTTCCCTGTATGTGCGATAAAAAACAACAAAAGGTTGGTTTTTATTTTTTGATAGATAAATATCGGCAGCCTGTGATGTGCATTTCTATTCGTAACCTTTCTGTCTTCTCTAACGTTCGCCGTTTCCGCATGTACCGTGCACACAAATTTTGAATGAATGCGTCTAGGGGACGGGTGAAATTCATCCCACTCGGAACGTTTTCAGGATTGAGTTCCGAACAAAATAAAGAATGCGCATGCGCAAAAAAAGTAAAACGCGGGTCTGTTACGGATGAACTCGTGTCAGATGAACTTAGCCTGCGAAAGCAAATAAAGGAAAACATCGACGAATACAGTGCAGTATTAGTAAGAAATGAACGACCTGGCAAGTATTCCACTTGAATTTTCATGATTTCAAAAGATACAGTGGCATATTTCGGGGGGGGGGGGTTGCATGTACATGTACTGTAAACTGATTATAAAAGCTCTACAGTACTGTACTGGGCATCAGAATTGCAGAATATCTCCTATAGAATATAACCCCTTTTTTTTGTCCGGCAGAGCCTCTGGTGAGCCGGTAGATGCCAGACGGTACATGTAGGGGCCGGCTGCTTACAAGAGACAAGATCACTGCTAGTGTTATACTTATAGTAAATAAAAAAGGAGGGGGGGGGGGGCGGTATGTTGGATTATACAATTGTGACGGGAACACATTATGTTAGTCTATTTTGATACCCCTATTTTATAGTAAAGTACCCCCTTTTGTGTTGATCTACCTTTATAACTTACCTGAGCTCAGATTTAACAGATTTATCGTATATATCTCTCGATAAGGATTTAAATGGTCGTCACGGTACTATATTTAGATTGTCAGGTGATCCGTAGAGTATATAAAGCGCGACATTGAGCTTGTAAGACGGGGAGCTACCTATATTGCCGAAGGCAATCAGCTCTCCCTCTTTCTCTCTCTCTCTAGCCATGGCTTAGGTTGGGTTCTGATAACTATGGGCAGGGGGGTAGATATTCGGACTTAGGCTAAATATTCTCTCTATATATGTACGTTTTCTGTTGTATTTGTCGTATCTATGTTGTTTTTATTAAAGTATTTAAATGTTATCCGTTTTCCTAGTCTTCTTTCATGTTAGTCTGTCATGTAAGGTGTTGGCTACAATATAGAAATCCTTCGGACCTGAAGACAGGCGCCCGCCCCTACCGGGTCCTGTTACAAAATTGGCGAGCTTGCCAGGATTTCTGTCACTTGTAGTCAACATTCGGATAGACTTTCATGAACGATGCTTGAGTTATTTTTGAAATGTTTAGTAAAAAATGTACATGTAAATCGTTTTCTTTTGATACGTATAGAATTATAGCGCACGATTTAGTGAGTGTAAACTGAAGTATTTACCTGCGTAAGAAAACCAGTCAAGTGTATACGAGACACCTGTACAAAGTTGATTATGTACTCACCATACAGGTAAACTGTCGGATAATCACTAGAGCGTAGTTTTAATCTGTGACCTGTATAACCGTTAGGCGTGAAAGTAATTTCGAACACTCTCCTAAAGAAGATTTAATTCAATCGTGGATAGATTTTTTTATTTAAGTTTGTCTTTTGTTTAAAATCGGATTATGTTAACGTTGTTAACTTTGAAATTTTATATTGGTAATGTTGACTGCCTAGTTCTTGGTTTACTTGTGAAGTTTGAATCTTCGTTGGTTATTTTAGATCTGCGTTTCCTTGTCAGTTATTGGTGGCATGTAAGGCATCAGTGGGATGATGCATTGTCAAATAATGATGAGTTTTCTGTTCATGTATTGGTGGCATGTAAGGCTTCAGTGGGATGACGCATTGTCAAATACTGATCGGTTATATTCGTGTTTCGCTTATCATGGCTTTTGAGATTCATGGATTGATTTTGTCTATGGCATATTGGAGTAAGATTTTTATGTTCAGACATTGGGGTTCTGTTGTGGATAAATCTTTGTATATGCATAGTCAAACTGTTTATGGATGCTCTTGGGTATAGATGGCCGAGTCTACAATGATTTTTGAAGAATCTTTCTTTCACATTAAATTGTTTATTGAAAACGAATCTTTCAACTTTACGCGTGTTGTGATTACAGTGAATTTTACATCAAGTTTGGTTAAAAAAAATCCTTTTCGTCATATTTTGTTTATTCTCATTTGGTAGATACATTTAATTGATATTAGTGCAATATGTACAATGTTTTCTACGTTTGTATTGTCCGGTACTACAGCTACATAGAGGCGTTTACCTCTTACTGTAATACCATGTATTGTGTGTTTGTTATGTCATATACGATGGTGATGCTTGGATGATGTCGGCCTGAGACGATGATGTCACCGAAACCTGAGATGATGATATAACTGGTGTCAAAAAAGATGACGTACATGTCTCAATGCGCAGTGTGATTGCATTGGAACCATGAATACAGACTTTTAAGAAATATAAGTACTTTTGTTATTCTGTTATTCTGTCATTGAAAATAACGACTTTGAATTCAGATTTTTGAAATTTCTGTTTCATTTTGGTAAAATATTGAGTTCAATTTATTCTCGTAGTTTTGATAATTTCATTTACATATGCTTTGATCTATTTCAGAAGAATGATGCAGCCTTATGATGGTACACCTATTGCGTTTCAATTGGTGAAGGGAAGGAGTGATGGATAACCATTGAAGCAATGCGATTCGTTTGTGATGAAAGAATTCCGTAACAAAGTGAGGACTGGTGTACGTTGGTTCTGTCTAGCAGTATGGTTGATTGTTCTGAATGTCACCAGATTGGAGACGAGACAGTCAGTCAATGTGTAACAATAACGTTCAAAGTAGTCAATCTGAGACCTTCGAGATTGTTACGTACTGCTAATATAGTATACGACAGTTAGTTATGCTGAGATGTTAGTTCTTACTAGAAGATGATGATGTGGCTTTCTGACGATGACGACTGATGTTGGACTTAAGGAAGTCCCGATGGATGTTTACTCAGTGTCGCGGGAGGAGGATAATCACATTTTCGAAAGGAACGATGCGTATCTTCAAGGACAACTGGACAGGAAGCTGATGTGATTGACGACAGATGAATACAGAATTTTGGACTGAACCGTGGATAAAATTTGCTGAACATTTTGAAATTTTATATGAACTCTTCTCTTTCAGAAATTTGAATTGTAAATGTTTTATCATAGTGCTTTCTTTTCAGGATGTGAACTGTGTAGTGATTAATTGTTGGAACTTTTGACTTTGTGTTGCTTGATTTGTCGTTAACACAATGTGTTCATGTGATTATAATTTTTTTAGTTAAAATATTTGCCAATATTTTAGTTTTAAGAAGGGAGGAGTGTGACGGGAACACATTATGTTAGTCTATTTTGATACCCCTATTTTATAGTAAAGTACCCCCTTTTGTGTTGATCTACCTTTATACTTACCTGAGCTCAGATTTAACAGATTTATCGTATATATCTCTCGATAAGGATTTAAATGGTCGTCACGGTACTATATTTAGATTGTCAGGTGATCCGTAGAGTATATAAAGCGCGACATTGAGCTTGTAAGACGGGGAGCTACATGTACCTATATTGCCGAAGGCAATCAGCTCTCCCTCTTTCTCTCTCTCTCTAGCCATGGCTTAGGTTGGGTTCTGATAACTATGGGCAGGGGGGTAGATATTCGGACTTAGGCTAAATATTCTCTCTATATATGTACGTTTTCTGTTGTATTTGTCGTATCTATGTTGTTTTTATTAAAGTATTTAAATGTTATCCGTTTTCCTAGTCTTCTTTCATGTTAGTCTGTCATGTAAGGTGTTGGCTACAATATAGAAATCCTTCGGACCTGAAGACAGGCGCCCGCCCCTACCGGGTCCTGTTACAAAATTAACACAAAGAGAAAAGGGAGGGGTATTGTAAATGAATTTGTATACTTCATGTATCAGTAAAAACTAAAGAAATGATGCATAATTGAGGCAAAGAAATTATTTGTAGAGGCCTATATTATAACAGAGTAAAAAAAGAATTGATGAATTACACATACTTTGGTAAGCAAGCAAAGGGAGGGGGAGTTGTACGATAAACTCTCAGACTAGTCAATCTGAATCAATTGTAGTTGGCACTATAAATATATGATCTTTATATTTAAACAGGTTCCAATATGACCATAAAGATCTATTAATTGGCTTGGATGATATACAGGAAATATTAAGGGCTGTACATGTATATACCCTAGCTCACACAGACTCAGGGGCTCAGTGTTTGTATATAGATCCTAAGTGTTTCTTAATCTTCTTTAACTCATTATATGTATTTCTGAACTGACAAAAAAGTCAATTACAATTTCAAGACATTTAATTATTCAATCAATTTGATGAAAGGAGAAAGCAATTAAGTGAATCATTTTCTTCATATAGATATTAATTATGTGTCTTAATTTGTGTTTTAATGTTATGGGTATGCAACACACAGCAAGACTGCATTTTATCGTACATGTAATATGCGCTTGAGCGCCAAAGAGAATGGATTGTTTATATAGTCAATATCCTCCTTGGTCTTGTGATTCTATCTTTTGTTTATTATCTTAAAAATATTTTGTTAACCATGCAATGCTGTATTTTAAGACTTTTAACACCTGCATTTTTATTAAAAATATCAATGAGATTAACATGATCTTTTCTTATATGAATTATACTAGTGATGGGTTTTTTTTAATGTACTCCATTAATATATGATGTTCTTAAATCCTCATCTTCTACATCTACCTCTTACAACTAAATTAACACTTATTTCCATATAATTTCAGGAAATTGAGACACAGAATAGTGCTACATGTAGACATGGCAGCAGTACATGTAAAACATTCACAGGCGCCTGTCCAGCAATGAGTGCAATAAGCTTCCTCCCAAATGAGTATACTGAGATTATTTTTGTACAGTTAAGATTTATAATAATTTAAGTGTCAGAAATGAACATGATGTTATTCATACATTTTGATATTGTTGCAGGAGTGCCAACGTTCTAGAGGGTGAAAGCTAATACATGTAGAATGACTCAGTGTCTGTCATTTTTTTTAGATATACATGACAGAAGGTCTGGGGACTACTACTATTCTTGGTACGGCCACATGTTTATTTAAATATCCTTTTACATTTTACTATATACCCTCTTGTAATTACAATAAAAGTAATGGTATCGCAAGAATTTACAAACTTCAGAAACTGCGTGTTGATACTGCTTATATATACAGGCATTTTAAGGGCATGGAATATTTAGAGTGTCAACGTAAATATAAGAAATGACACTTTATTTTTTGTATTCATTGGTCCTCTGTATAATTCTGATTGGTCTCATGAAAATTTTCAGAGAAGTTATGCAGGATTTGCAAGTGACCAACCAGAACTGTAAGACCCATGAGCACTTAAAGTATGGAAGTCATATTTCAATGCAGAACTCGAGATTTGCATAGGTCCTATTAAGATTGATGCTAAAAAATAATCTATATGCCAATATGGGATTTTTCTATTTTAGTCAACTGAATTTTTTTTTTCAATTAAAATAAATTAATTTGTTCTTTTACTTGGATTATCTAGAGAACAGACCATTTAGTACCCAGCAGAGATAATGATGTAAAGCTGTACTTATGATGAATCATACAAAGAGAATGTTCAAAGTGTGAACCATTGGACAATTAAGCTGTAAGTACATGATACATGTATATCAAATGCTAAGACACCAAACATACCACCTGCATATATAAAACAATAAAATATCTTGAAACTGCAATCAATTAGAAGATATACCATTTTACCATCTTAAAATATCAAATATCTCCTACCAGTACAGACATCATACACTAAGAAATGAACTTTTCATTACTAGTTCAGTAATCATACACCAAGGTATTCAATTTTTCCCTCCAGTACAGACATCATACACTAAGAAATGAAATGTTCCTACAAGTACAGTCATCATACACTAAGCAATCTCACCCACAAGTACATACATCAAACTCTATTAAATTAAATTTTCCTACTAGTACAGACATTATACACTGGTTAATTCTATCTCTCTGACCAGTAAAACCATTATACACTAAGGAATTCAATCTCTATGACCAGTCATCATACACTAAAATATTAAATCTCCCTATCAGTACGTCTGACATCAAACTCTTAAGAAATTATTTTTCCTTTCAGTACGACATCATACTGAGTAAGGAATTCAATTTTTCCTACTATTCCAGACATCATACATAACAAATTCATTCTCTTCTACCAGTACAGGTGTCAAGTACTAAGAAAGTCAATTTCTGCCACTTACTAAGTACAGATACAATGTATCATACACTAAGGAATTCAATTATCTACCAGTCCAAGCATCATACACAAGGGAATACAATCCCACTATCAGTGTAGACACCATCCTCTAAGAAATTCAGTTTTCCTACCATTACATACATCAAACTCTTAAGAAATTAAATTTTTCTACCAGTCCAGATATTATACAGTTAGAAATTCAATATCTCCTACATGTACAGATATCTAAGAAATTAACTTTTCCCACCAGTACAGAAGTCACATAGTGAGGAATTCAATTTTTCCTACCAGTACAGGCATCATGTACTAAAGAAATTCAACATGTTCAATTTCTTTTACAAGTACAGACATCCTACTCCAAGAAATTAAATTTTCCTACTAGTACAGACATCATATTCTAAGAAATGCAATCTCCCCTACCATTAAAGGCATCATACACTAAGTCATTCAATTTCTCCTACCAGTACATACATCATACACTAAATATTTCTCCTACCAGTACAGATATCATACACTAAGGAATTCAATCTCTCCTACCAGTACAGACATCATACACTAAGGAATTCAAAATCTCCAACCAGTACAGACATCATATACATGTACATAGGAATTCAATTTCTCCTACTTGTACAGATATCATACACTAAGGAATTCCATTTCTCCTACCTGTTCAAACATCATACACTGAGGAATTCTATTACTCCTACCAGTAAAGGCATCATACACAAAGGAATTAAATTTCTCCTAACTGTAAAAACATCATACACTTAGGAATTCAATTTCTCCAACCAGTACAGATAACATACACTAAGGAATTCAATTTCTCCTACCAGTAGAGGTATCATACACTATGGAATTCAATTTCTCCTACCAGTGCGGACATCATACACTAAGGAATTCAATTTCTCCAAGCAGTAAATACATCATACACTAAGGAATTCACAATCTCCTACCAGTACAGATATCATACACTAAGGAATTCAATTTGTCCTACGTGTACAGATATCATATACTAAGAAAATAAATTTTCCTACCAGTACAGACATCATATACATAGGAATTCAATTTCTCTTACCAGTACAGATATCATACACTAAGGATTTCAAATTCTCCTACCAGTACAGATATCATACACTAGGAATTCAATTACTCCTAACTGCACAAACACCATACACCAAGGAATTCAAAATCTCCTATCAGTACAGACATCATACACTAAGGAATTCAATTTCTCCTACCAGTACAGATATCATACACATAAGGAATTCAATTTCTCCTACCACTACAGGTATCATACGCTAAGGAATTCAATTTCTCATACCAGTACAGACATCATAAGTAATTCAAATTCTCCTACCAGTACAGATATCATACACTAAGGAATTCAAAATCTCCTTCCAGTACAGACATCATATACATAGGAATTCAATTTCTCTGACCAGCACAGATATCATACACTAAGGAATTAAATTTTTCCTACCAGTACAGACATCATACACTGAGGAATTAAATTTCTCCTACCAGTACAGACATCATACACTAAGGAATTCAATTTCTCCAACAAGTACAGATATCATACACTAAGAAATTAAATGTTCCTACAAGTACAGACATCATACACTAAGGAATTCAATTTCTCGATAGAAATTAAATATCTCCTTCCTCTACAGATATCATATACCTAGAAATTAAATAAATTCTACCTCTACAGATATCATACATGTTGAAATTAAATATCTCCTACCTCTACATATATCATATACTTAGAAATTAAATATCTCCTATTTCTACAGATATCATACACCTAGAAATTAAATACATCCTACCAATTGAATTTCTCCTAACTGTCCAAACATCATACACTAAGGAATTAAATTTCTCCTATAAGTACAGACATCATACACTAAGAAATTCGATTTCTCCTACCTGTACAGATATCATACACTAAGAAATTAAATTTTCCTACAAGTACAGACATCATATACATGGGAATTCAATTTCTCTGACCAACACAGATATCATACACTAAGGAATTCAATTTCTCCTACCAATACAGACATCATATACATAGGAATTCAATTTCTCCTATCTGTACAGATATCATACACTAAGGAATTCAATTTCTCCTACCAGTACAGACATCATACACTAAGGAATTCAATTTCTCCAAGCAGTACTGACATCATGCACTAGGGAATTCAATTTCTCCATGCAGTACTGACATCATACACTAGGGAATTCAAATCTCCCACCAGTACAGATATCATACACTAAGGAATTCAATTTCTCCTACCAGTACAGACATCATATACATAGGAATTCACTATGTCCTACCAGTACACACATCATACACTAAGGAATTCAATTTCTCCAACCAGTACTGACATCATGCACTAGGGAATTCAATTTCTCCATGCAGTACTGACATCATACACTAGGAAATTCAAAATCTCCCACCAGTACAGATATCATACACTTAGGAATTCAATTTCTCCTACATGTACAGATATCATACACTAAGAAAATAAATTTTCCTACCAGTACAGACATCATATACACAGGAATTCACTATGTCCTACCAGTACAGATATCATACACTAAGGATTTCAAATTCTCCTACCAGTACAGATATCATACATTAGGAATTCAATTACTCCTAACTGCACAAACATCATACACCAAGGAATTCAAAATCTCCTATCAGTACAGACATCATACACTAAGGAATTCAATTTCTCCTACCAGTACAGATATCATACACATAAGGAATTCAATTTCTCCTACCACTACAGGTATCATACACTAAGGAATTCAATTTCTCATACCAGTACAGACATCATAAGTAATTCAATTTCTCCAAGCAGTTCAGACATCATACACTAAGGAATTCATAATCTCCTACCAGTACAGACATCATATACATAGGAATTCAATTTCTCTGACCAGCACAGATATCATACACTAAGGAATTAAATTTCTCCTACCAGTACAGACATCATACACTGAGGAATTAAATTTCTCCTACCAGTACAGACATCATACACTAAGGAATTCAATTTCTCCAACAAGTACAGATATCATACACTAAGAAATTAAATGTTCCTACAAGTACAGACATCATACACTAAGGAATTCAATTTCTCGATAGAAATTAAATATCTCCTTCCTCTACAGATATCATATACCTAGAAATTAAATAAATCCTACCTCTACAGATATCATACATGTTGAAATTAAATATCTCCTACCTCTACATATATCATATACCTAGAAATTAAATATCTCCTATTTCTACAGATATCATACACCTAGAAATTAAATACATCCTACCAATTGAATTTCTCCTAACTGTCCAAACATCATACACTAAGGAATTAAATTTCTCCTATCAGTACAGACATCATACACTAAGAAATTCGATTTCTCCTACCTGTACAGATATCATACACTAAGAAATTAAATTTTCCTACAAGTACAGACATCATATACATGGGAATTCAATTTCTCTGACCAACACAGATATCATACACTAAGAAATTCAATTTCTCCTACATGTACAGATATCATGCACTAAGAAAATAAATTTTCCTACCAGTACATACATCATATACACAGGAATTCAATATGTCCTACCAGTACAGATATCATACACTAAGGAATTCAATATCTCCTACCAGTAAAGATATCATACACTAAGGAATTCTAATTCTCCTACCAGTACAGATATCATACACTAAGGAATTCGATTTCTCCTACATTTACAGATATCATACACTAAGAAAATAAATTTTCCTACCAGTGCAGACATCATATACACAGGAATTCAATATGTCCTACCAGTACAGATATCATACACTAAGGAATTCAATTTCTCCTACCAGTATAGACATCATACACTAAGGAATTCAATTTCTCCTACCAGTATAGACATCATACACTAAGGAATTCAATTTCTCCAAGCAGTACAGACATCATAAACTAAGGAATTCAATTTCTCCAAGCAGTACTGATATCATACACTAGGGAATTCAAAATCTCCCACCAGTACAGATATCATACACTAAGGAATTCAATTTCTCCTACATGTACAGATATCATGCACTAAGAAAATAAATTTTCCTACCAGTACAGACATCATATACCGGGAATTCAATTTTCCTACCAGTACAGGTATCATTAACTTAGGAATTCAATTTCTCCTACCAGTACAGACATTATACACTGAGGAGTCAAATTTCTCCTATCATTACAGACATCATACACTAAGGAATTCAATTTCTCCAAGCAGTTCAGACATCATACACTTAGGAATTCAAAATCTCCTACCAGTATAGATATCATGCAATAAGGACTTAAATTTTCCTACAAGTATAGATATATATAAACATAGGAATTCAATTTCTCTGACCAGCACAGATATCATACACTAAGGAATTTAATTTCTCCTACCAGTACAGACATCATACACTTAGGAATTCAATTTCTCCTACCTGTACAGATATCATGCAATAAGGACTTAAATTTTCCTACAAGTATAGATATATATATACATAGGAATTCAATTTCTCCAACCAGTACACATATCATACACTAAGGAATTCAATTTCTCCTATTAGTACAGACATCATACACTAATGAATTCATTTTCTTCTACCAGTACAGGTATCATACACTTAGGAATTCAATTTCTTCTTCCAGTACAGACATCATACACTGAGGAATTCATTTCTCCTATCAGTACAGACATCATACACTAATTCAATTTCTTCTTCCAGTAAAGATATCATACACTAGGAATTCAATTTCTCCAAACTATACAAACATCCTACCCTTAAGAATTCAATTTCTCCCACCAGTACAAACATCATACACTAAGAAATACAATTTTCCTACCAGTACAGACATCAGACACTAAGGAATTCAATTTCTCCTTCCAGTACAGACATCATACACTTAGAAATTAAATTTTTCTTTCAATACAGGCATCATTCTCTTAGAAATTATTTCTTCCTACAAGTACAGATATTATACACTAAGGAATGCAATCCCTCCTACCAGTAAAGGCATCATACACTAAGGAATTCAATATCTCCTACAAGTACTGACATCCTACTCTAAAAAAGTAAATTTTCCTCCTAGTACACCTAGAAATTAAATATCATAGTCCATGGTGTCCATACAGGTAGGGGATATTGATATCATAATCAGTTATGTATATACAGGTAGGAGATATTAAAATCATAGTCCATGGTGCCCATACAGGTAGGAGATATTGATATCATAGTCCATGGTGTCCATACAGGTAGGAGATATTGATATCACAATCAGTGATATATATACAGGTAGGAGATATTGAAATCATAGTCCATGGTGCCAATACAGGTAGGAGATATAGATATTATAGTCCATGGTGTCCATACAGGTAGGAGATATTGATACCATAGTCAATGGTGTCCATACAGGAAGGAGATATTGGTATCATAGTCCATGATGTCCATACAGGTAGGAGATATTGATATCATAGTCCATGGTGTCCATACAGGTAGGAGATATTGATATCATAGTCAATGGTGTCCATACAGGTAGGAGATATAGATATCATAGTCCATTGTGTCCATACAGGTAGGAGATATTGGTATCATAGTCCATGGTGTCCATACAGGTAGGAGATATTGATATCATAGTCAATGGTCTCCATACAGGTAGGAGATATAGATATCATAGTCCATTGTGTCCATACAGGTAGGAGATATTGATATCATAATCAGTGATGTATATACAGGTAGGAGATATTGATATCATAGTCTATGGTGCCCATACAGGTAGGAGATATTGATATCATAGTCCATGGTGTCCATACAGTTAGGAGATATTGATATCATAGTCCATGATGTTTATACAGGTAGGAGCTATTGATATCATAGTCCATGATTTATATATAGGTAGGAGATATTGATATCATAGTCAATACATGTAGGAGAATCTGAGATTTTCATATTAGAGTGTATGTAATTTATTCTTGTTTTATTTCACAGAAGAATATGCTGTAAGAAAAAAACCCCACTGCATCATGACCAGTTGACTGTTAATGGGAGACAATATTAATATTTATTAACTTAATGTGCTCTGATAAGCTTGAATGATTTTTTTTTATTCATTGAGACTTTTCGTAATTTTAACATGACATCAAGGATTGGTATACATCTGTTTATTCATCACAGTAAAGTTAACAACTATGCATGTACAAGTAATTCCATTTATGTATGGCTGCAGTTTGAAATGCATTATTGAATAATAAAAGCTACTACAAAGTATATTGTTACGTTTTTATATCCAATTCCTCTTGAACTGCATGAGTACTAGAGATGAGATCTTATATATGTTTCTACCATATTCATTTGTCTGTTGGAAGTAGAGAAGTTTATTATTTATGATCTTAATTGATCATGATTGTATGAGAGTTCAAAAGGTTATAAGTTGAACGTGTGTGTCTTGTCAATCATTACTACGATTTTTATACCACTGAAATAAGGTATTTGGGAGGCATGCATGTCCATTTGTTTGACTGTTGACTATGTTACATGAGCTAGGCCATTACATTTAGATGGTAGGTGAAAAGGCTTTTACACTGTACGCCTTAAATGTGTATACTTTCTAGTAAAACATTTCGGTTTTGTCCTTGTGGTTTGACCATCTTTACAGAATACAGCATCCAATTATTATGGTACATTGTACTGACAGATGCAGATGGTTGCATTAGTGTTTCACAAACATGTGTTGCTATATATCTGAAAACAGTATATATGCGTTGTATCTAGGTGGACCATGAATTAGAGCTTTGTCTTCAACTTTAGTTTTACAAAATTTGGTGACCTGCATATCTATTTCAATTTATGAGAATGGTCATGCAAGTATTAATACAGCTCGTAAGCTTCCACTCATTAGAAAAATTCTCATATAGATATACATGTGTAAACCAATCACCATTCATATATATTTCATACAGTACATGTATGTGTATTGCAAAAACAAAAATCCTTGTTTACGTCATAATAGGACTATAATGTATACATATATATACATTTAACGATTTTACTTCAAGAAGAATCTTACTGGGTAATATATCAAATGTTTCTGCTGAACTTTTTCCCCCGTTTTAAGACATAATTGGTACATATAAACAGTTCTCAAGGTAGGATCATGGCAAAGGTATTTATCGCTCATTTTATAAAGGATTATGAAGTGATTTTTTTTCTAATTCGTTACACAAATTAAATGTTTACATCGAGTGCAAATATCTTTATTTGTTCACATGCAAGTACAGTATTCAGAATATTATACACCCATGTGAATTCTATCTGCTGACATTCTAAAAAGAAATAAAGATGAGCAAGTATTTTTGCTGATTTTAATTTTTTTTTTTTTGGGGGGGGGGGGGGGGGAGGGTTATTGCACATACCGTTTTGCTTTAAAAATTCTATACATATATTTGCAGTTCTTTTGTTTCATTGAAGACTTCATTTCTAACAGTAATATTACTGAATATATTCCTTCTTTTTCTGTCCATGGAGATAAAATACAGCACCAACATGTGGTCTATAGCCGTACATCATTTATACTCTATTTATCCTAAGAGAGATCATGATCCTTTAGAATGTGTGGTATTGATTCTTCTGTATATGATATCAAAGACTAATAATGGTTGAAAGATTCTAAGTTTTTGAGAAATATGCTGAGCTTCTGTGGAAAAGGGAATAATATATTCATCTCCTCTGACATCAGTCTGATGATAGTGTGTATAATGGATTGAAATATCTATTAAATACTTTATTCAATGTTAATGGTAATGCACTAAATATATATGTAGATTACAAAACAAGGATGCTTAATGGTGACAATGTTAAAGTTTCAGCATTCAAAAAGAAATAGAAAAACACACATACACACCTTAATTTTTTTTTCAAAATCATTGCTGATTAGAGGCGCTTTCTCTTCCTTGGTATCAGAAGAATGCAGATATCATTGGGTGAATTGCTCTCAAATTTATACTTATCTTAACTATAGTGGATGCATGTACTCATGATGTATAATAGTCGTATAGCAACCCCCCCCCCCCCCCCGTTTCCGTTTTTTAATACCACAGTTAGATCTACATGCAGAAGGGGAAAAACAAAAAGGCCAAGGAGATGAAGGTGTTTTTAACCAATCCTGAAATGTTTTAAAAGAGCCATTTAAGGGGGGGGGGGGGGGGGGTAACATTCAATGCCAGGTACGCATCTTTTATTATATCTATAATTAGGATAATTAAGATGTACATTTAGCCTTTCCTTAATGTTTTTTTTTCTGATAGATTTTTAAGTGGAAATATAGAGGTTAGGGGGGGTCGCACTCACGATATTAGTGTTTGTGCGTAAGATATTTTGTTCTTGTTGAATTTAACCCCCCCCCCCCCCCCCAAATAGACACAAATTATTATAATCATCAATCAGTTTCTCTTTGTCTTTTTTTCAATTCAAAAATCGGCGTAAGTTTATTCATAGACGTATATCAAGATGGTTTATTATTTATCGATGGTCCAGAGGAACAACCCCCCCCCCCCCCCCCTCTTTCCAACAAACCAACAAGAAGGAAAATCTGTGAAAATTAAATAAATGTTCCGTAATTGTCTACTTCTACCCTTCAAATTTATATCTCAATCCTTTTCATAAGAGATATTAATATTTGAATAATCGCGGTTTGTACAACTTATTCTCGATATACCGGGATCGCGGAATCCGATTTGGTTATATAAATAGTAAGTACGTCGGAATGCGCATGCGCCGCTTATGGTGAATTTCACCCGTCCCCTAGACGCATTCATTTTGAATCGAAGGTAATGGTAAGAAAAACGGGAAAATGCATGCTTTTTGCTTATTCATGTACACACGTCTATCTTGATGGCGACTTCGTCGGCGCTTCGCGCCGACTACGTCCCCTATTATCGTGGGCAAATTATGAAGAGAACCATCCTTGGTGGTTCAGAAATGAAGGTCTAGTCAGAGGCCATGTTTCTCCATCTTAAAGTTTGATTGGTGGATCTGAATATCTTCATTGAAACAATATGATCCTGACTTCAAGCTAGGGGGTTTGACGTTCCACATATGTCATGACGTTTTTTATTAAATTTGAGGAACAAGCACTTTGGTGTTAAGATCTGATACAACTAAGACTGTTTTGGTACAACTAATTACATCCCCAGAGCATTTTTATGCCCCCATTTCCAAGATTGGTTAAGAGCATACTGTTTTTGTCCGGCTTGTCACCTTGGTCATAACTTTTGAACCATACTAGATATAGCTTTGATGTTTCATGTATGGGTTGCTTGTTACAAGACTTTTCATTCGACACTGTGACCTTTGACCCAATGACCTCTAGGCTCTACATCTGGGTTTGACCTGCTACTAGGAAATTACATTTTCAGAAATACATGTATCTCCATCATTTTTGAAGGTAAGATGCTCATATTTCTCGTGCGCCTTTCTTAGAACAATACCGTAATTTCTGAACATGTGACATTGACCGACCTCAGTTTCAGAAATTGAACCAAAAATATTAACCTTGGCCATAGCTTTTGAAATATAGGTATGGGATACAGCTTTGATATTTCACATGTGGGTTGCTTGTTACAAGATCTTTCATATGATGACTTACCTTTGACCTTGAATATCTGGATTTGACCTTCTCTTAGGAAAATACGCTTTCAGCTATATCTCCATCATCTTTGAAGATAAGATGCTCATATTTCTCATTTCTTCCTTATAACAAAACCATTCAATTGATACCATGATTCCTGAACCTGTGACCTTGACCTTCAAGACTGATCCAAGTTTTAGAATTCTAACCAAAAACTTAAACCTTGGCAATAACTTTTGAACCATTTGAGAAGCCGTTTTATATGGTATTTCACATGTAGATTGCTTTTGACAAGACCTTTCATTTACACCTTGACCCTTGACCAGTGACCTATACTTAGGGTGCTTTCAGCAATATCTCCATTATCTTTACAGATAGGAACTTCTACGTCAAACAGTTACCAGTATTATAAGTTCAATGTTCAAGATCTAGGTCACTTCAAGTAGATCAGATATGTATTGGTATCAAAATGCAGTTGTACTTGTTATGGTGAATTTATATGATCAGACAAGTAAACATACAAACAAGGCGATTCCCATATTCTTCGGTAAACTCTGGTTGTAACAGTTAGGGGGAAGAGGTTTTAATAAGAAAACCAAATAAACTACATAACTCATCTGAGTACTATGTCATTTAAAATTTTTACATTTCTCTGATTCTATCTGTGAGGTTTGGTCTACTGATCTCATGAAACACAAGATAAAATTGATAGTTTTAAATTTTTACATTTTTTATTCATTTTTAATAATCACAATCCACTTTAAGAATAAAAGTGAAAGTATCAATTCATCTCTCTTATACTTATAATGCAGGTCTCTTTGAAAGAAAATATGTATAAAGAATTATTATGTCTACAGATCTACAGTAGGACAGAAAAAAAAACAGTGGTGAAAAAAACAAAAACTCTTATCACAACATGAAAGGATCACAAAATGTATCTATGGTATCTGTGAGAATGGATTCATGTTAATAATAATATGCAAATGTTGTACTAATGAATATTCATAATAATATGCAAATGTTGTATTAATGAATATTCATAATAATATGCAAATGTTGTACAAGTTCATGACATGTGTCCCTTTGTTATGACATAATTGATCAGTAACAAAAAATGAAAAAAAATTGAAACCTATAAAATATGCATGTACAGTCAACAACATCAAAAATCTGTCTCCGATACGATATTCATCCATACACAGGAGGAGTAGCACGATGGACTTCACAATAGTGTATTTATAAACCTAAACGACTTATCCACGACAAATCCAAGTAAGTGTTCCATGGACACTGATAAAACGTTCTCCTGCAGCCATTTTTCACTAGCGTCAAATAAGTAAGCGATACCTGAGGATTTTAACGTTTGGCTTCCACCTCCATGCTTTTAGGCGAATGAGATACTTGCTGAGGTGATGTGGCATAAGGTGAGGACGATGAACTGAATTTTTCTGATGTTGTTAATTTAGACAGCGCCAATAAGGCGTCGGGGAAATTTGGTGGTGTGGCTGGCGTATTTGCTGGAGCACAAAACTGCAAAAGAGAGTAAAACAGTCCACATGAACAGTGAGTTTGAATGCGTCTCATCACACTACAATTCGGAATAATATTATCTGAATATTAATACATGTACTGAAATTGCTGCATACCTATATAAGTACACCCAGTATAAATTTGATAATGTACATGTAGATATGAAATGCAACATTACCACTTCAATATGGTAACTTTACATTAACTTCCATGTTTGTAAGAAAAATTTAACAGTACAAAGACATCACCATTATTCTGACAGTTTGACATTACTAGGGTTATATAGCACATAAGATAAGAGCAAAGCGAGCATCCCCTTGCAACTACATGTTCTATATCAGTAAAATGATTTCATAATAACTTATCCTCTCCCAAATGAGAAAACTTGACGAAGGTTTGATGTTCCTTTGATGATAACATTGTTATCTGTGCTGTTCACAAGGATTGCATGCCTATTAAATTCCAAAGTGACCTTGACCTCTGACCCTTGAAAATCAATAAGCTTCATCCTCTCTCTATGGGAGAAGGTTGAAGGTTTGATGTTTATGCAAGGGTCATAGCAACTTCCTCTACTCAAAATATAGGAATATAGATATAGCAGTATCTTGTACGAAAATGTAGGACAAAATTAGGAATTTTTCCAGGAAATAGGAAAATTCCACATCATTTTGATTGTTATGAAGCCCAAAATTAACAGCAACTAAGAGAATATTTGCCTCCTGGTATCTCTTTTCGACAATATGATATTTTAAAAGAATTAAAATAAAACAGCAATTATGAAATATCTGATAAAGATAGGAAATGTGGCAAGCGAAGCGAGCTGAAATTTTTTCATATGATATACCGTATAAGCAGAAATTTTCGCGAGTATCAAATTTCGCGATGTTTTTGGTAAAGTAGGGTGTCTTTATTTTCGCAAGTACAAATTTTTGCGATTCCTAAATTACAAACAAATATGTACATATGATGTTACTGTTTAGTACCTAGTGTAGTTAGTTCTATCATAAGAATACACTCAATTCACTTCTCTTTAAGGAATGTTTCTAAAATTCTTTTTTGTTATGGGAAATAACCTCAAAAAGCCGATGCACAAACGGTATAATTCGTGTACGATGAGAATAGAATGACTCTGGATGGGAATCGGGATGGCAAAGCATCTGACAATCAGGTACATGTTTGATACTGATAGATTTTGATTAAAATGCAATCGTTCATCAACGTGACATATCATCGCACCGACATGGTATGTTTACCTACAAATCTCGTGGTAAGTACTTCATTTAATCGTTTACCTGTTGCTACAATCGATTATATGTGTATATCTAAAGATGAAAATAGTATAAATGACGTGTATCTTGTATCTAGTCTTCGTTCTCGAGGTAAAATTCAGTGTATCAAGTTTACGGGATCCGCCATTTTGCTAATTTTGGAAGTAGTTCCAGAAAAGGGGGCGTGTCCTAATATTTTTCAGGTTATGGAAAATAACCTCAACTTTTGAGCCAATGAAAACCCTTGTTACATGCAAAATTAAATTATTTACATTTAATCAGGGAATGTCAAGAATGACACATGTACAATAAGAATAAAATGTACCTGATATACCATTTTATATTATACCTTATCAAACACAATTTTTTGCGAGAATACTTTTTCGCCATTCCAAATCACTCGCGAATATAGCGAAAATTAGAACCTTGCGAAAATTTCTGGTTATATGGTAAATGTCAGAAATTGTTGCAAATCATATGATCAAGTTATAGTTGAAGCAGCAAATGAATTAACAAAGCAATTTTTCTGACATTTGAGGCCAAAATATAGGATTTATAGGACACATTCCTCAAATATAGGTCTTTTATAGGCTCCTAAATTTTTATGGGAAAAATAGGAAATATAGCACAGCTATGACCAATGTTTATGATGATTGTTTTTTCTTCTATGCTGTTCACAAGGAGTACCGGTATATGCTCAAGTCCAGAGTGACCTTGACCTTGAAAATCAATAGGGTTCATCCTCTAACCTTAGGATACATTTGTGGAAGGTTTGATGTTCCAATGATGATTGCTTTGCCTTCTACTGCATGCTGTTCGCAAAGATTTTTAGCCAAAACCTACAGTGACCTTGACCTTTGACCCCTGACTGGGGAGAGGATGAAACCAATTGATTTTTAAGGTCAAGGATTAAACGTCAAGGACACTGTGGACTTAGGCAGAAAATCCTTGTGAACAGCATAGAACTTAGAAGACAAACCAATCATCATAGAAACATGAACCCTTCCACAAATGTTCCCCATTGGGAGAGGATGAGCCTTATTGATACTCAATTTTCAAAGGCAAGGGTCAAAGGTCAAGGTCACTGTGGACTTGGGCTGAAAATCTTTGTGGCTACCATAGCATAGAAGGCAAAGCAGGCTAATGTTACCCATGAGGAGAGAATGAAACCTATTGATTTTCAATGTCAAGGGTCAAATTTCAAGGTTACGATGGACTTGCTTTTAAAATCATTTTGCAGATTGAATAGAACACGTACATGTAGTTGCAAGAGGAAGCTAGGCTTGTGTTGCCTTTATAAGATAATGAAAATAATTCTTAGACTACTTACTGCATAATTTGCATTTGTGTGATTTGCACCTGGAACATTGCAAGGTCTTGTACCTGAAGGAATGGCGGAATCTTGTAAAAACATACTGAGTGCCGTCTACAAAATAAGACAAATGAAATATATATAATAAGCTTTTAAATAAATTGTAAAATAGATATATTTTCTAAAATATGCTAGCTGCCCCTTAACTCATTAGAGAGCGACCATTATATTGGGGAGGGGGGGGGGACAGAAGGCCAGAATTCTTTTTTCAAGGTCCTTTTTCCTTTTCATTCCAAAGTCAATCGAATCAAAATTTGACGACATCTCTGATACGGTAACTCTACCGTACTCAAGTAATTGGATCAGAAATGCCGAATTTTAATTAGATTGATTCCAAAGTATTTGCATAATCTAATCCAATTTTTTTTTCTTTTGCCAATATTTTAGTACGTTTTGCAATACCTTCAGCAATCAACTGGTTGCTCCC
The DNA here is from genome assembly GCA_028142955.1 of Pinctada fucata. NCBI lineage: Eukaryota > Metazoa > Mollusca > Bivalvia > Pterioida > Pteriidae > Pinctada > Pinctada fucata. The sequence continues at coordinate 42,880,019 of AP027103.1, forward strand.
TCTACAGGTTATGTATGAACATTTCATTCTGATCACATGCATGGGCAACAAACTAAAATTCAATTATGATAATTATAGATGTAGATAACCCATTCTGACAACTATTCAACCCTTCTCACATTCAAATATATTTAATGAGAAGCTGAGAACTACAATACAAATACTTTCCTATACTGTATACACTCAATTATCAGGTATCTATTGATTAAGTTTCTTGAGTGCTTGTACACAGGTGTGCAAGATACAAAATATATATATGTGCAATGTTATCAATTTACACAAACAACAAATTATCATTGATTGTTAATATTTTTTTAAACTGAACAGAATGTTCTGGAATAGAACAACATTGCAAACATTATTACTCTCGCATGAAGAAACTGAACAGAAGTAAACATTATATTTTCAGTTCCAATCTCCCTTTTTCTCTTCAAAAAGAATGTTTTATTAATTTGGTGTGACATGTAAATGAGATTTAGATTGATCTGCAAGTTCACATGTTTCTGCTGCATATTTCAAGAGGGACCCCCCCCCCCCCCCCCCCCACCTGCCAATTTGCAAAAGGTGGTGCAGGAAATTTAATGCCATCTTCATTTGATATGGCCTTAAATTGATCAGATAAATACTTGGGGTCCTGAATGTACCTGTTTTACATTTACTTGTACATGTATGCACATGTTTGTCAATGTAATACAATTTTTAGTCATTATCCACCTGTACATTTAGAGACTCTGTTTAAGTTTAACTCAAATACCAGCTAGTATACCTTTGACTGAATTCGATCAGTTTATAAGTTATATAATGCTTTCTTTGTTTGTTTTTATGACAAATCGATCCTGTTGTAAAAAATATACTTTTTAAATTTTACTTCCTTATTAGGCATATGCACTTGTACGCACAATTTAAGTTGATCAAAATTCACACGTTTTGTACTGGTATGACAGGATGGGTGGTACTTGTTGAGGGGAGATTATTTTTAGACTACAGACGATCAAATTTAAAGTCAACTAGTGGAATAAATTAATTTTTTGTGTTTCTGTCTGTGTTGACATGTGCAGCTAGATCAATAACATCAATTTAAATATACACCCTCGGGATTAAGTTTCAATAAATGATCTAAAGAAATGTGAGACATGAACAGCCCACCATTATATACATCAAAGATCCAACTCATACCTAGTTATTGATCAGAACACAAAGATATCCATTTTACTTCAATTATAGATGTACTATGTATTAGTAGCTTAATAGTACTGCACAAGGAGTTTTACATTAGAGCAAATTTTAAGGTCAATGTCAATTTGTGGTCATACTACTACATGTATTACTTAGTACATTTATATACGTGTGCAGATTTACTATAAGCTAAGGCCATAGTAATTCAATATTCTGTTTTATGTTTACCAAAAGGTACCCAAACACACAAACACAAGATCAATATGACTGAATTGGGAAAGGAAGATTGCATCGATTGTAAACAAAAAAAAAAAAACTTCTGAAGAGTAAGGTACATATTCTTACTTTATTTCTAGAAATCCCACTACTACCTTCTCATATTGATGCTGGTACTAAGACAATCTATTGTAATTTGTATTCAAAAGCATTTAGTAAACAAAATATTTAATTACTATTGCCGAATCATTATTCACACAGTTCACATTGGTGGAAGATTCTCTGATTCTCTGTGCATCATTTCATTAGAAGTTGCATACTTTGGGTTCATATTCAGTTCATGCATAAGCTAAAACAAAAATTAAAAAAAAAAATCTATGTAGGAGACTGGCACCCCCCTCCCCGTAAGTTCTGGATACATGTATGCAACTGTATATTGTACACACTAACAGTAACTGTAGAAGTGATAGGGAAAGAAATTTCGTGAATGGGCCATTTTCTATAATTTTCTAAAATTTCAATAGGCCATTTCTTAAGGAAGTACTGAGACTTCAATGGCCCATTTTGCAACTTTGTACATCTTTTACATGTAATTTATCAAGACAATTTTGATAAAGGAATCCCTCTTTTCTTCAATTAAGGTGATATCACACGTTTCGTGTTAAACAACATTTATTTTCAGAAAAAAAGCATAATTCTGATTTCCTAATTTAATTCAGATGTAAGGGGCAATATTAGGAGGTCACCATCCAAAATTTTGAGATTTTTAAATTGATCAGACTTTTTAGCCATCCATTGATTGTAATGGAAATGCTCATTTTTTGGCTATATTATTTTTTCAGCCCAAGATTTTCAAATAAAACTTTACATATGATTCCCTCAACATATTGTGCAAATTCTTATAGAAAGAAATCATTCAATGACCACGTCATATGTTGCAAAATCTGACTGAATGTGTAAATTATCATGTAAAAAATTAAAAGTGCAATTCGAGTTAACTTTCTTTGTTATGTGACCAAAGACAAAAGTATCCGAATTTATATAATCATCTTTTTGAAAGATCACAGCAGTGTTCCTTCACTCACAAAGATGTCAATATGTAAATAAATAGAGCCAAATACAGATTTTGTGAGATAACACGACAGTATGTGCACATGTGTAATGATATTACATGTACCATATGAGTAACTATATTATAAGTTTCTCTACATTCAAACACTTTACTGACACCTGACTTATTTCTGAATAGATACGACATATGTATGTAGGTAATAGTCTTAACAAAATTTTCAAATACATTGGTAAGTTCAATTTCAGCAAAAAAAATTGACTAATGATGGTCACTCTAGGCTTACCATTACTTTGCAAAGAAAAAAAAAAACGTTCGTATTTATTTAAGAGTAACAATCTATTTATTATCCCAACGCTCAGGCTCGAACCGCGGTCTTCTCGCACGGTGGGCAAGAGTTCTACCTCTGAGCTATTGGGTCGACTTGTCTAATGAGCGATTATAACAAAGCCAGAACATCAAGACATTTTAAGTTACGAAAATCGGAAATCTTCAGCGTGGAGATTTCTTTAAAATTCTCGTCTAAGGGAGGCTACTGAAACGCGTGTGATATCTCGTTAAATGTTGAAGTTGAAATGACCAAAGGCAACCTTTGCCATGTTTGTACATTTGTAGTAAATGTGCTTATTGACTTTACAAGTTTTAATACATATCATATAGTAGAACTTTCAGCAGTACCAATTGAATTCTGATGAAGAAAAATTGTATAAAACCTTTTGACAATTATTTGACCGAGATCGAAGAGATATTGTAATTTTTTCAAATGCATACATTTACTGTGCCTTTTAATTACATGTACATGTATCAGCAAAATAAATCATCAAGAAAGTTTTTGCGAACTATATTTTGTTGCCGCTAAGTACATTTCAGGCCATACCTGTAGTAATTTAATATTTTGTTTTAAATCCCAAACTTTTGCTGAAAGGTACCCTCCCGCCAGGCATGAAAACACACGAACAGTCTTTCCGAAAACTATTTTCCGCCACTAGCCCAAAGATGAATTTTAATAGTTTTTTTGCATAGATTCTTCAACAATTTCTACTTGCCCAGCAAAAAATTTGGTAGCCTTGGGTGTTGGGCTAGTGAGTTTTTGGAAAGACTGTCAGTATGAAGGAATTTTAAAATGAACTTGAAAGAAAAGTATCTTTCTCAAGTATAGTGGATAATTTTGACTACTATTATCTCCTAATATTAATGATGGTATAGGCATTTTATGGTATTCAAGACCATTTACTGATATTTTAATTATTTTTCAACCTGAAAAATGCTTCTGTGTGTGTTTTTCTGAGGAATTCTCCTAAAAGTAAAAGGTACCAGCCCACGGACATAAAACAAAATAGACGATTTTCACATTACCGTAGTTGACTTGCATTTTACACATCCATAGACCCATCACAACTTTAAACAATGACGTAGTATCTGATTAGAAATAACCACAGGAGCTTGATGCCAACGCTCCTACCTTCCTGCACTTTTACTATATAGAGATGGGAAGGGGCGGGTGTCATTGAGGGTTGTTGGCATCGAGCTCCTGTGGAAATAACGTAAAAAGTTACATGTAGTATTGATGTCGGGTCTTAATTGGTCTGCCTAAAATGTCTATTGCTATGGCCCACATGTAAGTGCAATAAATTGGTGTGCAGTCCATGAACTTTTAAGCTCACCAAACTATTTCTACTCAGTAATGGTGAAGTTAGTTATTCTTAATCTTATATTTGATCATTAGGATGAATCCGCTGATTTGTCTACCTCAAAGCAATGATGTAAAGAAATGTGTTTTTATGGATTTTAAATAATTCTGCCAGACTTGTAATAATTTGAACATCCTTTTAGCAATCTATGTCAAAATTATGTTATATCTTATTTTGTCCAAGTTTGATCTCTTGAGATACCGGTACTTGATCATGGCTTTTACAAAATAAGCTGTTGTTATTGGACAAAACTGTCTAGTTCTAGTCTAGCATCCAATATCTTATAATCCTGTGATAATTTAAGTGGCCTTTCTCCTTTAGCATGTTTAGTTTAATTAAGCTTAAGCTTTTGCACTGAATACCTTGCTGTAAAATCGAGCTTTTAAATTATCGTAGCTCAGTTAATTTGCATGCTTTTATTTGAATAAGTTTTTATAAATATCTATGCCTTTTGTTTTATAGCTTTCAGTCCTTGCTTGTAATGAACACTTTATTTCCAGTGCTTTGTTTATTTTTTGCATGTTTGCTCATTTTTTATGTGTTAGTATTATGTCTTTCTTGGTTGTAAAAGCGCTCTACAGAGCTTATAATATGTTCCTTGTTATTTATGTACACAGTGCCGACTTTAAATAAATAGTACTTACTTACTAACTAAACTTACCAATTTATAGTGAACAAATGCATCATTGCATGTTCAACCATGTGTACATTTAATAATCTCCATCGCATTTATACTTTAGCAACACCCCCCCCCCCCCCCCTACATTTCTCACTTCATTCAACAATTTACACCATGTTCATATAAATGTATACAAATTTCAAAATATGCTATAGTTCATTCAAAATGGTAAATATGTAATAAAGGCATACATAGCCATGTGCAAGTATATCTTTAGCTAACCCCCCCCCCCCCCCCATTTTCCCTCTCTTCAATCATGATCATGATTCATGTTTTCATGTTTACAGTTGCACCATGTTGATGAAATGAACCTTGTTTGAAACTGAAGATTAGACCAACACGTGTATATAGGTAGTAATATAACACATCATGTATGGATTTCTCAGAAGTTTCATTTTCAATTTCAAATCTTGTAAGCCAATCCTTTTTCTGTTTTTATGATGTTACCATGCAGGCAACGTGTGACATACAAAAATGTTCACCGAGAACTAAAAAGAGAAGTTTGTGATATGATAATGACTCAATCAAATCATATTTCGGTATTTTTAACCACTGACAAATCATCTACATCGACCCGGTCGTCCATGTTGTTATCCTGATCAGATAAACACGAGATAAAGGGAAATAGAAACCGCGACTTGACTGAAAATTATACCTGAAACTGCCAATTTGAAGCTGCCAACAATTGTTTCGCTTGATCTGTGTGAACGCCCGTAGCTGATACAAAATGATTGATCATAACTTGCTCTTTTAAGTTGTCCATCTCGCCTTCCTGGGCAATTTGTTTCTAGAAATAACAACAACGAAAAAAATGGAGGATGTGTGTTTACCAACTTGACAGGATAAGTCACGTGCGCATTCCCGACGAGTTCATTGGTCAACGTTTCAGAATGAGGGCGGTGTGTTTGCATTTTGGCGAAAGGCCAAAATAAAATTTTGTAAATAAACAACATTCTAGGTCAAGACGACCACTTCTCAAACATAACATACTGCTCATATACTTCAAAACTAAATAAAAAAAGTTTTTTTTTCAATTTAGAATGTTGAAAAATGATCTATAAATTAAAAATTGAAGTTGACAAGTGTGCACACGTTTATTAAAAAAAAAAACAACAAATACTGAAATCTTAATTAAGTAAAGCAATGACTTATAGTTATAAAAGTTATTTTTATTATCATATTATTTTAAGTCTTATAAAGATAACATTATTGTAGATCGAAATATTTCTTCAGTTCAGAGGGTGGCCGTGGTAAAAATAAAAACACAAACACTAGTACTCGAATACACAAATTTTCGGACCCTTGGCCTTTATCAAGTGTAAAAAAATTAATGACAATTGTCGTTTTTTACACTTGATACAGGCCAAGGGGTAGAAAAAGTGTGTATTCGAGTGCTTGTTTGATGAAATTACCAGAAACCGTTCGACATGATCAGTTCAAAGGCGTATATATTGGGTTCTAACTAGTGCCAAATATAATATTATGGAAAGATCTTTTTTAATCATGAATACTCCAAGGACTTATATATAAACAGACTGTTTACAACTACAAGTCCCTGTCATACACCCACTGAATGTGACACAAACACTTCGCATGTACACGGCGAGATTGGAAAAAAAACATACTTTTTAAATTTCATAACCGACAGCCTCGATCCGTCCGGCACATGCATGGAAAAAAAAGTGGCCCGGCGTGATCAACCTGTCACAAGTTATATATATCTCGATCAGCCTTTGAGGCCCATATATATAGTGAGCCTCATTCACAATGCAAAATAGTTTCTGTTGACCATTTTTTTTCCAATTTGACACCTCATGGAAAATTCAACAAAATGAGTTAAATTTAGAGAAAATGCCCCCCCCCCCCCTCGGTCCCCAGTCCCAAAATGGATGTGGGAGCCCTGAAATACATTATAAAGTTCTCCAAACAAGTCAATTTTAAAGTAAATCACCCCTTCAAATGCATTTTGTAAGAGATCAGATCCGGACAGGCTGCGCATTCATGGTCTGACCTTGGGCAGCCGACGTCTACAGATCAGCTGATTGCCATGTGACTCACCTCTTGAAAGTTGTCTGTTTCATACACTGAAGCTGCAAGAAAAGGGATGCTATCTTGGTATGTAATATTATATATATTTTGATGTAAAGTAGATTTTATTTCATTTTATTTCATAGACTGCATACCTAGGAAAGGTAAAACGCGTAAGAGAATACTAATATTGTTTGTATTGGCTACAGTAATTTCTACTTTCAATTTGTATTTATTTTATATAGATATTTTAGTGTAAAGATTATCGTTTCACAGAAGAGTTTTGGAAGTCAGCTAGACGGACTGATCAATATGAATGCATTCAGCGGGAAAATAGAATTTTCCCGTGGGGGTATGGGTCCACCAGAAAAAAAGGTGTATCAAAAATAGACATCATTTGAATTATATAACGCGTATAACGTAGAAAAGAAATATATAGACATTTTAAGGTATCCGTTGTACAATAGAGTCATTTTACATAGCGTTTTAATCATCTCCATTGTAAAGTATGGTACATTTTATGCCTGGTAAGGTACTATAAACTATATATTTTCTGAAAGGTAATGATGCACTGAGTACAGATATAAGACTCCCAGGTCATAAAAATCCAAGGGGAAAAACTTTTGTATAACTTTGTTATTTTGCATATCTTATATAGAGAAAATAGACATTTGAATGCTTCAGCAGTTATTCCCCTTTGTTTTTCTGGCCCCAAAATTATTATTTCTGAGCAGTGGGCACTATAACCTTTCAGAAAATATACAGTTTATAGTACCTTACCAAGCATGGAAAAGTGCCCTATTGTACGTACATCGGATACCTTAAATAGGCACATTCCTAGAAAAAGAGCGAAGTGTCCTCGCTCTGCTATCCCCTCTAGATCAACACAGGAGCTTTTAAATAGCCAGAAATACATGTATTTTAGATGACGGATCCATATTTCCCCTGTACATGTACGTTCTGTAACGTACATGTACTCCTCTTTTTAAGCCTTTTAAGTTCCTGCTTGACTTTGATACATATTGTACTTCATGCACATAGTGCTCAATTGTTAAACAGAAACAAGAGGCCTCGGGAGACCAGAGTCACATTGACACTTCCCTATCTCCAAATCGCCGGTCCAGTCCCCGCCTCTCTTCAGTTAATTTGTAAACATAGGTGGGTATCTAGGCAATTAGATATAGGAGGTGCTGCAACCCCTTTGATCAGACCCAAAATTTGGAAACGGAAAATGTAAAAGAGCAGAGGGAGAGAGATCAGAAGCAAAGCCTTTTCTGTCTATCGATAGTCTGTCATTGGGGGGGGGGGGGGGGGTGAGAGGAGAAATGCTTGTAAAGAGAAGTCGTATCAAGTTATCCAGTGGTGGATTCAGGGGGGGGGGGGGGGGGTGGTAAATGGGGGGGGGGGGGGGCGCCCGGGGCACTGACCCAAAATTTTCATTTTTTTTCTCTTGCCCTTTTTTCAGTAAAAATCAGCGAATTTTTTCTACTTTTCCGACTGTTATATTAATGACAAGACAAGACATAAGTTATGATGATGCAGATGAACCCTTAGTAGCGGTCACAGGGATCGGAAATGACTGTTCAGGGGAGGTTTCTTTCACAAGTTTAGATTTTTATCGGCAATAAAACTGCGACTTTCCTTTGTTCTAGAGGTTAATTTGCTTTTATTGCAGAAATGTTTCCTTTCCTGAATTTAATGTTGCGTCCAACAACAACTCGGAAGAAAACTACCATTGATAACATCAATACCTCTAGGTATCACAGAAACTGGCGGAAGGGACTACAAGAATACTTTCAGATTTTAGCTGCACTAGGTCACGGTCCGTTTTGGTATTCGGGGGGGGGGGGTTTAAAATTTGCTCTGAATTTAGATGAAAAATGAATTGCTTATGGTGTGTCAGAAAAAGCTCTTACAAGCACAGTTACAAGTAATCTGAATTTGAAGAATCACCATAAAATTTCGCTTAAAATTCCTGAAAATTTTCGCCGCAGTTTTCAGTTTATATAAAAAAAAAATTTGGCTCGTTTCTATCAAAATCATTATTTCTTTAATGGCAAAGTTTAACATTTTTGAAAATATTAAAAGAATGAATGTTACTGAAAAAAAAAATGCTTCCTTAAATACATCGGATAAACGGATTAATAACCGGAAAAAATCGTTCTTGACAATTAAGGGGTGTCGTTAAAAATACTAGTATATCTCTTTTCTTTAATATACAGCTTGCATCAGTACGAAGACTAGATTCTTCGAGTACACGCATTTCCTTATAACGCGTATTTTGTATTTCTTTTTATATTTTGAAATTTTTGCGTATTAAATATTGATGTTGAGACGAGATGAAATATTTTCCTTCAACATTTTCACACAAACATGAAATCTTTCCTAGTAGGATTCTTTTGTAATTCATACATGGAATTTCAAGACTTGACATCTGTAAATCTGAATCGTAAAAATATACCATGGGCAACGAATTATTCCTGAATTAAAAGGCATGCTAGAGGACAGGGGTATTCGAAAATGGATTTTACGAACCTTGGCAACTAAGAAAAATGGATTTTACGAACGCGGGCACTGGACTTTACGAATACGCTTTGAAAAACACATAATTTCCTGTTATTACTGTGGCGAATGGGAAATTGCATTCTTAAGGCCTAGCTTAAACCTAATCGCATCCAACTTTCAAAAGTCGCATGCAACTTTTTTTTTCAGATTAGAACACGATCTTTTCCTTGTGATTAATCGCATGCAACTTTTAGCGTCAGCCAATCAAATTTCCGGGTATTCCTTATATTTTCAACCCTAATTTGGCGAATTTTGGTCATATCAATTACATTAACAATAAAATGGCGACCTTTCTCACAGAGGATCACAGTACGCTACTCCCAGGTTTTCCTCGGTCAAAATGGTGATTTTCTGCTGGAGTTAAGTGAATATACTTATAAAAAATGTTAATACACGTCGTATTGTCTGTTCATAACACGATCTAGGCGGGAAAGGTACGAATTAACGTGTAACACTGCGAGTCGCTGCAACTCGCATGGACCGTAAAATCTCTGCAATGAGTTGCATGCAACTAAAATGATTTACACGTATAACTTAATGCATAGGAAATGATTTGTATTTGCCAGTCTGATAATCATGAAAATCTGTGAAAAATGACAATATAACAGTTTCTTGTGAATTATATCTGTTACAATGATTAAATAAAATGGACATCAAACCACCAAACAGAGATAAAGTATGCAAGGGATACAGAAATGCATGTATATTGAAGGAACATAAGGTCGATGATAAAAAAAAAAACTTGTTTTGGGCGAGTCGTCTTTACCACAGATAAGATAAGATATGCTTTATTACCTAAAGAAGGGCCCGTAAGGGCATGACATGAACATTACAAGATACCAGTAACAATTAAGGAAATGAGTATTAAATAAATAATATTTCAAGCAGTTGCAAGCATTTCAGATTTTCACTCTTTGGTACATGTGAATTTCTCTGATGTCACAAAATCAAGATATATAGAAATATATGATAAAAGCAAGATAATGCTAGATACTGAGACCATACTGATACCACAGGTGCCTGCAGATACTAGATACTGATACCACAGGTGCCTGCAGATACTAGATACTGATACGAAAGGTGCCTGTAGATACTAGATACCGATACCACAGGTGCCTGCAGATACTAGATACTGATACCACAGGTGCCTGCAGATACTAGATACTGATACCACAGGTGCCTGCAGATACTAGATACTGATACCACAGGTGCCTGCAGATACTAGATACTGATACCACAGGTGCCTGCAGATACTAGATACTGATACCACAGGTGCCTGCAGATACTAGATACTGATACCACAGGTGCCTGCAGATACTAGATACTGATACCACAGGTGCCTGCAGATACTAGATACTGATACCACAGGTGCCTGCAGATACTAGATACTGATACCACAGGTGCCTGCAGATACTAGATACTGATACCACAGGTGCCTGCAGATACTAGATACTGATACCACAGGTGCCTGCAGATACTAGATACTGATATCACAGGTGCCTGCAGATACTAGATACTGATACCACAGGTGCCTGCAGATACTAGATACTGATACCACAGGTGCCTGCAGATACTAGATACTGATATCACAGGTGCCTGCAGATACTAGATACTGATACCACAGGTGCCTGCAGATATGATCATTTCCACCCCCTCTTTCTTTCTCTGAATCATGGCTAAAATGGCCGCGGAGTAAAGAAGGTCCCTTCTTTATTCTACGGCCATTTTAGCCATGATTCTGAGAAAGTATGAGGGGGTGGGGTGGAAACGATCATATCTGCAGGCACCTATGGTCTTTACATACTTTTGTAACACCCCTCCCATTATACTGTGATAACCTATAATGGATCCAGGAATTATTCCATTATGTGCGTTATAGATGTTTTCTTGAAAAATGTCAGCGCGGCAAAATTTGCCTTAAAAATTTAAACAATGTCTAATTTTTTCGGTATCCATCAGCTCTACCTTATAAAACAGTTTAAGACAATAATATTCCATACGTAAAAACAAAATTTATGAGTTATTACTCAGAGAAATACGAACTGTTCAAAAGAGTTTATATATAGAAATTACCGCGAAGCATTACGGATGTTTTATTCTTTCAAACTTTGGAATGTTATGCCAATAGAGTGAGAAATGATGAATTGGCCATGATAAATAAATTCAAATATAGATCTATATAATTCAAGCTCAATGGGTGCTAAAACAGGAGATGCACAAGAATTATTTATTTTCAATGTAACTCGAGGTCAGAGTATATTTCTCTTCAACATCTAACAAATCCTGATAAGTGTCACCGGGGTGGTAAATCTTGAATAAAACTAGGATTCCCGGAGTTCTCTTAGAATTTATTAATCAAATAAGGTGCCCTAAAAGAATAATAAACAGATATAAATACACGTAGTATGTATATAATAATTCTAATGTAATAAATCATCGATAAGGCGAATCAAATAATAAATAAATTGTATAATTGCAACTAACCTTATCGGCGTGACTACATCTCAAAGTTGTAACATCGTAAAAATTACAGGTGATGCGTTGTAGAATACTATAAATCGCGGGGAAAAAGAATATAAGGGAATTGTGGACGCATGCGCAAGGATATAGGATGACCATTGGTCAATCAGATAAGAACTATATTATGTCTCGCATCCATCCATATTCATACACTCTCTCAGAACTATTTTAATTAGTAAGAGTTATCTATCTTAGATATTAAAGTGCAAATTACGTCCGTGACATAAGCAAAAAAAAAAAAAAAAAAAAAAACAACAACAACAACAAAAACAAAAAAACAAAGAAAACAAAAACAAAAACAAAACAAAACACAACCCCCCTCCCCCACCCAAAAAAAAAACAAAAAAAAAAAACAAAACAAAAACAAAAACCCCCAGAATTTATATATTTGACTTCAGATGAATTCAATTAATTATTAAGAGACCGCAAGGCTTTTTGGGCATTGCAATCTATATGCATATACATGTATCACCTGCAGATTCTATGTTGAGTTTAATTCACACCACATTGGGAGAGGGGTAAGCCCAAGAAAGATTAAGTCATGAGAGTTAGTACGTAATGTACTATTCCTAGAAGACTTGAAGATCAGGATATTTGTGTTAAATGAAATGCATATTTTATATCCTTTTCGTGATGAAAATGCATTCTCAGAATAAAACATTTATTTTAAATGAAATATCAGTGAAGGGCGAACGGAACGAGCCCGAAAACTTTTTGAGTGTAAATGTCCTTGTGTCCTAGTGAAGGAAGCTGAAAATTGTTTTAGTGTATGACGGGCGAAGCGAGCGAAAATTTTTTGAATTTTAGGAAATGTGGACCAGAATATTTATTTTTTGTTACCTTGAGGGTCAGATTATTTATTTTCAACATTTTCTGGATCAGAATATTTATTTCCCAAAAGTGCCAGCCCCCCCCCCCCCCTCAGGATCAAATGGTCGTCCCCTTTCTATTGAAAAAACGAATGTATTCAAGCGTTTCCTTGATGCAATAAAACTGGTTCCTAAGCTATCATGCATGCAACTTAATAGGAGATTGTATTTCAAAATAGGCTTGACATTCAAATATTACTTTTAAAAACTGCATACTGAAATTCATCCGCGTGAAAACGCTTTGGATTTTAAGAAAATAATTAGTAAGTTATAAACTCAGACTCACATGGTTGTAATTTCATGTAATTATTGTATGTGTGTCATGTGACTTACATATGTTGTATACTTATAATTATGCTTATCATGTTTGTACTGTGTACTTTGATAATGTATTATATGTATGTTTATTGCTGATGAGCCAATGGCTTGAAGTATCACAGTATAAGTGCTCTGTAGCAAAATATATTTTATATATACTGACTCCCAAAAGAACAAATACATGGTTGTATTCCAAATAGTTTTCAATCAATATTTGGAGAATGTTGATTTTTATGATAAAATTGTTTTGTAAGTCTAGTTACACAATATTCACAACTTTTTCCGCTTGAGTGATTTTGCCTTTAAAGCCAATATTGAGCAAAGTATAAGTGCTACATGTACCTAACTTGCATATTGGATGTATCTTTGATCAGACTTTCATAAAATGACCTTGCCCTACTTTTCCGTTTGTGTGATTTTGCCTTTAAAAGCCAATATTGAGCAAAGTATAAGTGCTACATGTACCTAACTTGAATATTGGATGTATCTTTGATCAGACTTTCATAAAATGACCTTGACCTACTTTTTCCGTTTGTGTGATTTTGCCTTTAAAAGCCAATATTGAGCAAAGTATAAGTGCTACATGTACCAAACTTGCATATTGGATGTATCTTTGATCTACCTTTCATAAAATTACCTTGACCTACTTTTTCCACTTAAATGATTTGCCTTTAAAAGCCAATATACATGTACTAAGAAATACGTTTAGTTTAAACTTTATTTATTGTCAAGGAAGTACATGAAAATCATACAATACAATATTTAGAGACAGAGATCTGGAAACAAGCAAAAATAAAATGCTTATACTTGTATTTAAACTCTGGACAACACAATATATCCGCTCTATGAAATAAAGTTAAATGCTACATAATTGGAATTGTGAGTTATTCATAGTAAGATAGACAGGAGGGAGGAAACGAGATACTAGAAAGTGAACATGACAAAAACTGACATGTGAACAAAAAGATAGGGGAAGGGGAGGGGGAGGGGGGTGAAGAGGAGGAGCGAAGCGACAAAGAACGAGTATTGCGAGGTTCAAGTTCCAGTCGGCAAGTTGAGAAAAAAGGAATATGTTAAAGAAAGAATTATTTCTTTTAAAATCAAAATTTTGGATAAATAATAACAATTCTAATTAAATCGATTTGATTTTATGATGTATTTTTGAACTTTTAAGAAAATTTTTCGATTTTGATCATACGTGAGGTTTTCGAGAAATATGTTTGAATTGAATTTTGCTGACACGAGGTGAGCTTCGTACATGTAATCTGTGATTACCTATGTTTGAAAGAGCTGCTAGTGTTGGATATATTCCAACAATTTTTAGCTCACCTGAGCGAAGCTCAAGTGAGCTATTGTCGTAGTGCGTTTTTTCGTACCGATTGGTCAACACATATGGCCGCCGAGGGCTCTGGTTGGCTGACACATTTTCGACATCTCCTCTGCAACTACTGCACGGAGTTTCATAAAACCTTACAGGAAGCAAGTACTCTAGGTCTTCTTCCAAGTTTGTGTTTTTCGTGCCGATCGTTTCACAAATATGGCCGCCGAGGGCTCTGATTGGCTGACACATTTTCGACATCTCCTCTGCAACCACTGTACAGAATTTCGTGAAACCTTACAGGAAGCAAGTACTCAAGGTCTTCTACGAAGTTTGTGTTTTTCTTGCCGATCGGTCAACAAATATGGCCGCCGAGGGCTTTGATTGGATGACTTATTTTGGAATTCTCCTTTGCAACTGCTGCACAGAATTTCATGAAACTTTACAGGAAGCAAGTACTCAAGGTCCTCTACCAAGTTTGTGCTTTTTTTCATTGCGACCGGTCAAAAAATATTACCGCCCAGGGATTTGATTGATTGAAACATTTTCGACATCTCCTCTTAAACTGCTACACAGAATTTAACGAAACCTTACTTGAAGCAAGAACTCAAGGTCCTCTGCAAAATGGTTACAGAGAATTGCCATTAATTTCTAAAATTCTTTTATATCTCTGTCTAGATGTGAATTTAATTTTTTGGATTTGCAGATCAATTCGCCGTATTTACTATGTCACTATAGCCGAGAGGATGGACAGGGTGAAAGGGAGGCGGGAGGAAGGGGCGGGGGGGAAGGAGAGAGGGAGGAGGGAGGGAAGGGGAAATGGGAGGGAGGGGAGGAAGGGGTAGGAGGAGGGAGAGAAGGGGCGAGAGGAGGAAGGGGCGGTAGGGGGGGGGGAGGTAAGAGAAGGGTGAAAAGGAGGGGGAGTGAGGGGGCGGGAGGGGGAGGCAAGGGGCGGGATGGGGAGAGAGGTACCCCCTGTCCACCCCCCCCCCCCCCCTAGCCAGATACACTGTCGTATATGTCAAACGGAACGGGCGGCTGTTACCCTCAAGTAGCTTGAATCTTTTTTTTTATGTGAGTTGTAAATGACTTATTGATTAATACATGTATTTCTCTCACACTTTGTGTTTTCAGACAGTAAAGATGGCTGATACAGGACGGTGGACAGTCGTGTTACTGGTTTCGTTCGGGCTTTTAACGTTGGTTTGTTGGAGGCCATGGTCGTACAATGTTTTCTTACAGTTTAGTGTCAATGAACCTTCAAGAATCAATGAGAGCCAATTGAGAATATTAATGTACAAACTCATTGCTTCCGGGGAAGAAAATTCTAAGGACAAAATAGACGATGCCGTCAATGTCATAGAACTCCATATGCAAGATGAGAGCGTCAAAGACGGACATGAAAAACTCAAAGTCACAGGCAAGCACGAAAATTCAAAAATCACGTTCGAAAACGATTTTGAAATCATTGACGGACAACCTAAAAAGATACACTATCACTATAAAGCAGAAAACGTAGACAAAAACGAAAAATCAAAAGTGAAAGACAAATCCAAAAGTATGAACGTCGTAGACAAACATGAAAATACCAAAAAGGTGAGTTTTCAGTGCAATGATCCGATAGAAGATAATGCCAGATTTGATTGCTATCCCGAAGACATTGCCACCAAAGAAAAATGCGTTGCTAGGGGATGCTGTTGGAAACCGGCATTAAAAAGAAGGTTGGACAGGGACGATGAACCAAGCGTCTCGGAAAATCCGGAGGGCGTTCCATGGTGCTATTATCCCAGTGATTTTCCGGGGTATACGGTACAGAACACTAGTAATCTACCATATGGAATCCGGACCGAAATCACACGGAGTACACCATCATATTACCCCAGAGACATAATGGACCTCACCGTAGAATTCACATATGAAACTGATACAAGACTTCGTCTAAGGGTAAGACCGTGTCTCTTTATTCTTATATTTTTTCGGTGTACCTCGAATTATATGCTTTTATATCTAATGCACCTTACATGATATTTTGAGAAGCTTCCAAGAGTACCATACATGGTGCTTTTAGAACTTGGATAACTTTCATTCCAGTTAGTGCACCGTGCATTATGATCTAGTCTTGTACCATACTTCTCTAAACGTGGTTTCTTCAAGAGAGTATTATCTACAATTCTAATATGACTTGAAATTTTCTCCCTATATGTACCATAGAACTCGCCTGGTGTAAAATCTCCAACAAACTTCCAGTGCGCTAAGCTACGCCCATTCACGTGCTATATCAGAATAGAAAAAAACAACTAGCTAGCCGTGATTCATTGTCCAGTAATTCCACTCGTCACATGAACCAATCAAATTATCACCTCGCCGCTTTGCGGCTCGATGATTAGTTGATTGGTTCATGCTACTCGTGGAATTACTGGACAATAAACCACGGCTAACCAGTTCTTATTCCTTAAAAATATACCACTCGTACGCTCTGATTCACTCTCGGAATATTCTAATTTCAGATAGTGGATCCACGTAATCCACGTTTTGAGGTACCCATGGATACGCCTCCACCCCCTGGTAGTCAGAATCCACAATACGAAGTCCACCTGAGTGATTATAATCAACCATTCAATTTTCTTATATCCAGAAATGCAGAAAACAATTCAACAGTACTGTGAGTAACTGTATAAGTGTAATTTAGTACTTACTCTTACAATGAATAAAACAAATATAGCAAAGCTGATCTTAATTCTATACGCCAATCTAAAACCGTATCACTTGTGTACCACAGACCGCACGCAGTCTATTGTTTTGCTGTGACCTTGACCTTTGACCCCAAATCAAGCCTTGATAGTCAATAGCGTCCTTCCTGTTGCCTTAGCAGTTTGAATAACCTAAGTCTGTATCGTGTCCACGATGTTTTACTAATAGCACAAGTGGATAAGACCTTGAATGAGTGAACTTGATCATCATTATGATTCATCATTTTTCCAGGATTATACTTTGAGACAAATGCGAAGATTCTAAGGCAAATGTTTTAGTCTGCATCCTGCCCACAAGGCTTTACTGACGCAAGTGACTATGACTTTGACCCCTTGACCTTGAAAATTAACAGAGTTGCCTTTCATCAGTTTATCTTTTGAGACAAGTATGAATATCCCGGGACCATGGGGACTATTGGCTGTGAAAGTCTGTATCAACCTACAAGGATATTTTGTCAGACGGATCGACGGACAGTCAGACGGACTTACAAACGAACAGCTTAATACCATCACACGTCCGTCTTTAAATACGAATGTTTAATAACGATACATTGAATCCAATCTTCAAACACTTGATACTAGTATTCAAAAACTCACTACAAAGATAATTGATATATACAAATTACAATTGATGTACAACTTTTAATTTCAAATTCTAATATGACTTGCTATTTTCTCCCTATATGTGCTATAGATCTCGCCCGTGGTCTGTTCTCCAACATATTCACGGTCAGATAAGTCCCGCCTTCTCACGCGCATACTCTCACGCGGTCATTTTCTGAAAACTACATACACTACTTGTCGTCTGTTATATTCAGAATATATTAGAATAGAAATAACAACTAGCTAGCCGTGGTTTATTATCCAGTATTTTCCATTGCCACATGAATCAATCAAATTATCACCTCGACGGTTCTCGGCTCGGTGATAATTTGATTGGTTCATGCGACTCAGGGAATTACTGGACAATAAACCACGGCTAGCTGGTTATTTCTTAAATAACTGATATCTGTGTTTTATGCGAAGACGGAAACTGTTCAAAAGAGACATCATTTTACAAACAAAACAGTTAGATTTTCCAAATTGCGCAAAATGTTTGCGACAAGAGAATTCGATGGAAATTGTTCAAAGGTTTTCCTAGCTAAAATTCTTTCCACAGTATGGACACTCAGGGTGCAGCTCCGTTTATGTTCGCTGAACAGTACATTCAGTTGTCATCTTTTTTACCTTCGCCTTATGTATACGGTCTGGGAGAACACAGGGGACCTCTGCTACACAGTGTCAACTGGACCAGATTCAGTATGTGGAACAGGGACCACCTACCACAGGTAAAGGGTTTAATGACAGTACACAAAAATATACATAGTAAAGATAAAATTGAGATTCAATAGTCTATTTAGTCTTTAAAAATTTCATTTCTTACCGAGAACATACATCCCAGTTAGCACAAGCATGTTTTAAAAACATGTCAAAAATATTTCAGTAAATGTTATAGAAACGTGATTTTGTATAGTTCCAGAAATATCAATAAAACATTTTTGGAAACATTTCATTTTATTCAGCGCTCTTAAATGCTGTTAAAACGTTTTTAAAACATTCTATACAACTGCACAGTGTTTAAAAAATGTTTTGTCAGAAATGTTTCAACAGAACCTGTTTGAAACCATACAAAAATATTTCGAAAATGTTTTGTGTTACTTCGGATATTTTAAAAGCTTGATGCTAACTTTTAACATGTAAATTTGTCCCCTTCTCCGTACCTCCTTCTCGCAGAAATAATGAAGTGGCGCCACCCTAGACTTTATAATCCAGTCTCTTGGTTGTCTTAGGTATGGAAAAATCGTAAGTGAACGGATTTGTCAGACTTCGCTCTGTAACATCCATAGTGGGATTCAGTCTCTTGTAACGGCAGTCAAGAGACTGGATTATCAGTCTAATGACGGCAGTCAAGAGACTTGATTATCAGTCTAATAACGGCAGTCAAGAGACTTGATTATTAGTCTAATAACGGCAGTCAAGAGACTGGATTATCAGTCTAATAACGGCAGCCAAGAGACTGGATTATCAGTCTTATAACGGCAGTCAAGAGACTTGATTATCAGTCTAATAACGGCAGTCAAGTGACTGGATTATCAGTCTTATAACGGCAGTCAAGAGACTGGATTATCATTCTTGTAACGGCAGCCAAGAGTTTGGATTATCAGTCTTGTAACGGCAGCCAGGGACTTGATTATCAGTCTTATAACGGCAGCCAAGAGTCTGGATTATCAGTCTTATAACGGCAGCCAAGAGTCTGGATTATCAGTCTTATAACGGCAGCCAAGAGACTTGATTATCAGTCTTGTAACAGCAACCAAGAGTCTGGATTATCAGTCTTGTAACGGCAGCCAAGAGACTTGATTATCAGTCTTATAACGGCAATCAAGAGACTTGATTATCAGTCTTATAACGGCAGCCAAGAGTCTGGATTATCAGTCTTATAACGGCAGCCAAGAGACTGGATTATCAGTCTTGTAACAGCAACCAAGAGTCTGGATTATCAGTCTTGTAACGACAGCCAAGAGACTTGATTATCAGTCTTATAACGGCAATCAAGAGACTTGATTATCAGTCTTATAACGGCAGCCAAGAGTCTGGATTATCAGTCTTATAACGGCAGTCAAGAGACTTGATTATCAGTCTTGTAACAGCAACCAAGAGTCTGGATTATCAGTCTTGTAACGGCAGCCAAGAGCCTTGATTATCAGTCTTATAACGGCAGTCAAGAGTCTGGATTATCAGTCTTATAACGGCAGCCAAGAGACTTGATTATCAGTCTTATAACGGCAGCCAAGAGACTTGATTATCAGTCTTATAACGGCAGCCAAGAGTCAGGATTATCAGTCTTATAACGGCAGCCATGAAACTTCCGTTAAAAACACTGACAGTTACAATTCTTTGTTTGCAGAGGGACACCAACTTGTATGGCACCCATCCTTTATACTTGATCATGGAACAAGACGGTAGATCTCATGGGGTTTTCCTTCTGAACAGCAATGCAATGGGTAGGCTTCTAATTTTCATACGATTTGATTGCACATTGACTACTTCTAGAATAGAACTCTATTGTACAAGCCACTCCGCGGATGTTGAAACCTTACAGACAAATTTAAAGTCGAGTAATCATTCTGAGCAATCATTTATAAAAAAAAAAGAGATTTGAAAAATATTGTATTATTACAATGAGAAGACCTTCATACTTTTGTCACATTAATATAGGTTTTGACCTACATTTTTTTATTCTGTTTCTTGGTAGCGGCTAGTCCTGCTTACAAGACTCCGGTATAGTGCTAACGCGTCTCGCAGCGAGGTGATATGTCATAGATTAGTAGCGGCTATCTATTGGCCTGGCGTTTTAAAACAAAATATTTTAAGCTTTGAGTATTTGAATTTCAGATGTCGTGTTACAGCCAAGCCCAGCTGTTACATGGAGAACGATTGGAGGAATTTTAGATATGTACGTATTTTTTGGTCCTACGCCCTCTGACGTCATTCAGCAGTACACTGAGGTTGTAGGGCGTACATTTATGCCCCCGTACTGGAGTCTGGGTTTTCACCTGTGCAGATGGGGGTATATGACCGCAAATAAAACGATGGACGTCGTCAATAAATTACGTCAAGCTGGAATCCCACAGGTATTTCATATGATGTTAGTGTTTTTAAAATGTGACCCCTTTTTTTCCTTCTCCATGAATCAAAGACGTATATTAGAAAAATGCAATGATCGCTGTGCGATATAAGTCCCCTACCGGCGGCATAAATTTATGACTTGCATCTCTGTTCATCAGTTCATCTTCTGCAACAACAGCCAAGAAAAGTCTGGGAAACTGAATTCACGAAATTTGCTAAGTCCAATGGTCATAACTCTTGTGAAAATTAGTCAGTCTAAATTAAACTCAAATCTGCATCACACTATAATGTATTCACATACAAAAAATCAGCTCATTATCTGCAATAACAGGCATGAAAAAGTCCGGGAAACTAAAAATTTCATGAAATTTGCTAAGTCCAAGGGCCATAACTCTTGTAAAAATAGGCCAATGGAAACCAAACTCAAACTTGGTCTGTATCACACTGAGATGTCTTCATTTACCAAAAATCAGTGCATTATTTGCAATAGAACCAAAGAAAAGTCCGGAAACTGAAATTTTCATAAAATTTGCTAAGTCCAAGGGCCATAACTCTTGTAAAAATAGATGAATCTAAAGCAAACTCAAACTTGACCTGTATCCCATTGAGATATATCCACATACCAAAAATGAGTTCAATTTATCCAACAACAGCGGAAAAAAGTCCGGAAAACTGAAATTTTCATAAAATTTGCTAAGTCCAAGGGCCATTACTCTTGTAAAATTAGGTCATTCGAAAGCAAACTCAAACTTGATCTGTATCACATTGAGATATATCCACATACCAAAAATGAGTTCAATATATGCAACAACAGCGGAAAAAAGTCTGGAAAACTGAGATTTTCATAAAATTTGCTAAGTCCAAGGGCCATAACTCTTGTAAAATTAGGTCAATCAAAAGCAAACTCAAACTTGATCTGTATCACATTGAGATATATCCACATACCAAAAATGAGTTCAATATATACAACAACAGCGGAAAAAAGTCCGGAAAACTGAAACTTTCATAAAATTTGCTAAGTCCAAGGGCCATAACTCTTGTAAAATTAGGTCAATCGAAAGCAAACTCAAACTTGATCTGTATCACATTGAGATATATCCACATACCAAAAATGAGTTCAATATATGCAACAACAGCGAAAAAAAGTCCGGAAAACTGAAAATGGGACAGACGGACAGACGGACAGACGGACGGACGGACAGACAGACAGACCGAGAGGAAACTAAGAGTCCCCTTCGGCGTTGCCGGTAGGGGACTAATTAAAAAGAACATTCGAGAGTCCGAATTGGACATTCATCTTATTTGTAGCAGTTAATGTGTTAAAGGGTGTAAATTGATGTGACTTGCAATGAAAATCGAATATATTTCAAAATCATAGACGGGCTCGCTCACAGAAATGAACCTGCACTCTCCAGACTAGAGATATCTTTTGCAAAACATAGTCATAGAAAAGGAAAAGCAGGGGTTCCTTGTGTGTGTGTTGGGGAGGGGGGTTCATGTGTGTATGTTATAGGGACAGCTTGTAGGTGCCTTGCAAAAAAGATGCAGTAATATGTTAACTTCCTAAAGTATATAAAATCTTTGCCTATATACATGTATTTGCATTATACCTATAACGAACTGAATCCTGCCCAAACTGATTCATCAGATTACCAGTCATCAATTCAAAATATTTTATTTGTGGTTGATAACTCGCCGATGTTATGTTTTACAATTAAACCCTTGGGGCACTCGATGAATCTAGAATGAAGAATGGGAGGGGGTGAAGTGTTATTGTGGTTTCACCATATCTGTACCTCTGTCCGTCTGTTTGCTGGGAAACACATTTTATAATAATTTCAATAATGACAATCACCTTGATGCCTGATTTTGCTCGTTGTTCAGGATGTACAGTGGAACGATATCGACTACATGGAACAGCATTTAGATTTCACAACCGGAGCTACGTTTGGTGACCAATCATCGTTGGTACGGGAACTACACGCACGGGGAATGCACTACGTCATGATCGTGGTAAGCCAGTCACACAGGAGCTCGATGCCAACAACCTTCAATGTCACCCGCCCCATCACAACTCTCTATAGTCAAAGTTATAAGGAAAGTAGAGGCAGCTATACTTGTGGATCGTTGGCATCGAGCTCCTGTGGCCAGTCAGTGGGTTTTGATGAAGCACCAAGAAAAAAATGATAAAGATAAATTTGAAGTTACCAGAACTAAATACATTTGTATCTAGGCTAAAGACTAAATGGTAGACGTCACAATACAATAGAGAATTTTGGACGCTCGTCATAATTTTGTGTAACGTTCAAACTCTCGAATATGGAGATTATTCCCCGATCTTCTATCCTCTATGAGGGCTGGACAGGTCGAAAGGGAGGGCGAGGAAGGGGGCGGGATAAGGGAGGTAAGGGGGAGGGAGGAAGGGGCGGGAGGGGGAGGTAAAATAAGGGTGAAAAGGAGGGAGGGGACGGGAGGGAGGGAGGAGGTAAGGGGGTGGGGTTATTCTGTATACATGCAAGATCAGAATGGGAAATCTGCATCCCATGTACTAAGGAAAAAGAAAGAATCAAAGAAGAAATAACCGCTAGAAAATGATCAAAATTAGCTGAACGTTTTAATAAAAATAACAAAACCGTTAAATTTGATAACTTGTGATTTTAACTTGATCTAATGTCCTAGGATCCAGGAATAAGCAGCATACAGAAGAGGGGTTCCTACCCACCTTATGATGTTGGATTACAGATGGGTATATTCATACTTGCTGGTTACTTTGGAAAGCCTTTAGTGGGAAAGGTAAGTTTTGATATGCGTTTAAATTAAATATCATTGAAAAGCACTAATTTAAAGGAGTGTGGTTCAGTGTCGTTTGACCTTTCGACCTAGACCTTAATTTTTTCTAGATATTTTTTTTCATTCTTTATTTCCACCATAACCTATTTTACAATTTATGTAATAAGTTTTAGACGGATTAAAATTTGTCATGAAAGTAGAACACTGGCTATATTCCCTTCGTTATACGTCGTTGTAGGCGCTGAATAAGTTTTAAATCGATTACCGGCACTTCTACAAAAAGAAGGTTTGATAGACTTGAAAAGGCACGGATGTTGTACGAATTTACTATTTCTATATGAATTTAAAAGGACCTTAGATGATGCTGCTTTAACATGTACTTGATCTCTACATGTACTTTACCATATAAATTCTCTTTGGCAAAGAAGCAGCAAATAAAAATTAAATAAATAAATATAATGTAATACTACGGCTGACAAGTAGGTAACATTGCAAATTTTATCTTTTAGGTGTGGCCAGGTCCCACTGTATTTCCAGATTTTACAAACCCTCAAAGTATAGAGTACTGGACCATGATGATGAAGAAATTCCACGTGAATGTATCTTTTGATGGACTTTGGATCGTAAGTAACAATATAATTCGAGGTGCTTAATTTTTATTATGTTTGAAAAACAAATTTAAACTTATTTAATCCAGTACCAAATTTGAAAACACTCTCGAGACTTCTTTGAGTACTATGATCTGTTATGACGAAAAAACAGTTAAACCACTTGGGGTATCAACATGACCTTGTGTCCAATCCGCAGACCTAACCTTGGGTCCTCTCCGCAGACCTGACGGACCGAGATGTGACTTTGGACCAGTACAGGCAATGGTGATCCGATCTGTTTGTAGCCAGTTCACATTAATGGCTATAAGTTTGTAATGAAAGGTTAATCATACTCCAACTCGGAGGAAGTTCTACGGTCGATACGGGGAACTCGTCATACACTATGATGTCCCATTTCCAGAATGGTGGACGATATTCTGTCTTAGACCATTTGAACCATCCAGCCACAGAATACTGTGAACCGTCTTTTATTCGCGAGCGTTTTATTTTCGTGATATTCGCGAGGTCCTTCGATTTGCGATGATAAACCGCCGCGAATATGTTCGCTAAGACGCCGCGTATATATAGTATACTTGTATCTTCCGAAATGGAAGTAACCGGATGTGTCACTTCTACCGAAATGAAGCGATGGGTGGTGCATGCAAGCAGGATATGCTGACTCTTCCTGAGCACTTGGTCTCACTCCCATATTGGGAGTTCGCTTCTTCTCCCGTGGTGGGGGTTTTTGTTCGTTTGTTTTGGTTCCTGTTTTATCCTAATTTTGTATGCCTTCGGTACGGACGCCAGTTCGTGCCATGTTATACATATATATTTTTTTTACTATCGCGTAGTTACGAGAAATGTTTCTCGTAGTTACGAGAAAAGTTTGTCGTAGTTACGAGAAACGTTTATCGTATTTACGAGAAAAAACCCTCGTAGTTACGAGAAACGTTTCTCGTGGCCACGAGAAACGTTTCTCTTAGTTACGAGAAAAAATTCTCGTAGTTACGAGAAAAAAAATCTCGGTAGTTACAAGAAAAATTTTTCGTAGTTACGAGAAACAAATCTCGTAGTTACGAGAAAAAATTCTTGTAGTTACGAGAAAAATTTCTCGTAGTTACGAGAAAAAAATATCGTAGTTACGAGAGAAAAAAATAAGAGTTTTGGGGTAAAAGCTATTTATTTTTATTAAAAAAAATGTGGGAAAAAATTCAATTATTTCACCATCTTTTGCAGAAATTCACATCTGAAACTTTAAAATTTGTGAAAAATAAGGTAGACTGACATAATTTGAAAGTTAAAGTTTGATATTTGATATTTATCTTTGGATTTTGGGATAAAAATAGGTATTTTTTTATGGAAATATGGTATTTGTCCTATGACACATTAAAATTAAAATTTAAATATGCAGTAATGACAACATTTAAATTTAAATTTTAATATGTCATAGGACATATCCCTGTATGGATCCGATTTCTCAAAGATACCCCAGAGTTTGTGGGATTTGAAAGTATTTTCTGAAAGCATAAAGGTCCTATACTTAAGGTATCCGTTGTACAAATAAATATCAAGTATATTATATGGTTAGATTAACGACATATCTTTAATTAGATATACCATAATTCAACATAAAAATTTGGTTCCAACACCAAAGGTCAACATGCAAACCCATATCTAAGCCACGGAAACTATCGAGAAACTGCCGAACATTACCGAGATCATTTTAACACTGTTTAAATGGACGAGACGTCAGCGAGATCTCCATTTGTACATTGGATACGTTAAATGAATTAGGTTTACACTTTGCCAATTCAGGTAATTCGTGGAATTTTGGGGTTAAAAGTAACAAATTCAAAACTGCTGAAAATTGGAAATGCTTGATTTCATTCAATTTTTTTGAGTCTTTAAATATTTTGGACATGAATTCATACCAAAAGTAGTTAATAGATATTTTAAGTAAACACATTTGAAATTTGCAAATTTTGTTGAAGGGTTTTTTTTTTGTTAAAATCCTTGTTTTTCATACTTTTTTTCATTAAAATGTAGTAAATTCAAGAATTTCAATCTATGAAGGCATTTTTTGCCAAATATCATGCCATTCAGTTTGTGTTATTTTTTTCTCATAACTACGAGAATTTTTTTCTCATAACTACGAGAAACTTTTTCTCGTAAATACGAGATAGTAAAAAATATAACATGGCACGAACTGGCTTCCTTACTTAGGTTTATGATTTCTGAATTATTGATTTCTACTATGTATTGGGATATGGTCATAGTCATATATTTGTCATTGGAGTCATACTCCAAACTTGGAGTTTATGTCAGCGACATTGAGTCTAGCCCCAGAAAAGACGATGGTCATCAACACCTTAGGGGTGTATACTATTAGAGAAAGCGATATAACATACTCAATACTCTTGGTATAATAGTACTTGTATATTACTTTTCAGGACATGAACGAATTGTCAAACTTTGTGGACGGATCAGTAGATGGATGTAGTTCAGATCACTTTGAAAATCCACCTTTTGTACCCGGTAAATACTTTTTTGTGAGACAATACTCGACGCGCTCAAACGTTAAAAAACAACGTGAATCTGGAACAGATTTCATTAGAACAACCATTTCCTAGTAAACAGTAAATGAAAAGAGGAAATTATCCGGATAACGAAATGGAAAAAAATTCATGTAAATTTCGTGTATGTGTTCGTTTCACTTAAATTTCTGGTGAACTTTTATATACAAGTAAAGTTCATGTAAATTTCACACGAATTTCTACACAATTAACCCTGAAGGTCAAGGCCAATGCCGAAGTAACCTGGTATCCGTGGCCCCTGAACTCAGGTTTGTGGCGAAGGTCATAACCTTTGAACTGATTAAGCAATGTTTGCCATCCACTATTTGCGAGTCAACCTACCAATTTTTTTGAAAGCAGTATAAATTCCACAGATTAGCACGTTCATCAGAACTTGTTTAAGACGTGTTCCACTCCTGTTCTTTAGGAATATCTGGTGGGAGCCTGCGTTCTAGAACTATATGCGCCACAGCGTTCCAGAACCTATCGCTCGCCTACGATGTCCACAATCTGTATGGCAAGTTTGAAGCAAAGGCATCTTATGAGTAAGAGAAACTTCCATCTGAATTCAAGTTTAAATTTAATTGTACAGAGCAAATTTTAGACTAGAACTCCCAATGTTGCTTTGAATAATTTTTCGACTGTACACCTCGTGGTATGCGAAAAACAGATAATAATGCTACAGATTTATATCCATAGAACGTGTCTGTGAGAGTGTGTGAGGGAGTGTGAGAGAGGGTGTGAGGGTGTGTGTGTGTGAGAGAGAGAAAGAGTATCATGATTACATTTTTGATTTACCTAGAGGCTTAATGAAATATTTTGTTTTGTTCCCTTTGTAGGGCTTTGAAAACAATCAGAGGGAAACGACCATTCGTGATTTCCCGATCTACATACGCTGGATCTGGCGTGTACGGAGGACATTGGTCAGGGGATAATTCTGCTACTTATGAAGATATGTACTATTCCATACCAGGTAGGTTAGATGTATTATTAAGGTTCAATTCACAATAAGGGGGGGGGGGGGGGGGTAGTGCCTTCTCGGATATGCACTTTCTCACAAAACAATACTACTAACAAAATATGCTCAGAGTTTCGCAGCAATAGTTTGGGGGGTTATTGGTCAAAGGTGGTCCTGAGGGTATTGTAGCCCGCGTCCGAATAAGATGTCCATATGAGTTAAAAGAAACTAACGAAGTCGCGTGGTACCTAAACGAGGATAGATTATTTTACCATTTGAATTGGACAGTCTAAGAGATCATTTTTGTGTCGCCTGCGAAGCATAGCGACACTTAGGGATCACTTTGTCCGTTGTCCGTCTGTCAGTCAGTCAGTCAGTCAGTCCGTCCGTCTGTCTGTCTGTCACACTTTGGGTGTCACACCCCATAACTTTTCATTGGTAAGTGATAGGGCTTTGATATTTCACATGTGTACTCCTTTTGATGAGACCTTCTTACACATACCATAATTTTTGACCTAGTGACCTTGACCTAGATATTTGACCTACTTTTCAAAAAAATTAAGATTGGTTATATCTTTTGATTGGTAAGTGGTAGGGCTTTGATATTTCATAGGTGTATTCCTTGTGATGAGAACTTCTTACACATGCAGTGATTTTTGACCTAGTGACCTTGACCTAGATATTTGACCTACTTTTCAAAAAAACTAAGATTGGCTATATCTCTTGATTGGTAAGTGATAGGGCTTTGATATTTCAGAAATGCATTCCTTGTGATGAGACCTTCTCACACATGCCATAATTTTTGACCTAGTGACCTTGACCTAAATATTTGACCTACTTTTCAAAAAAATTAAGAACGGATATATCTTTTGATTGGTAAGCGATAGGGCTTTGATATTTCACGTGTGTTCCTGATGATAAAACCTTACTATACATGCCATAATTTTTGACCTAGTGACCTTGACCTAGATATTTGACCTACTTTAAAAAAAACTAAGATTGGCTATATCTTTTGATTGGTACGTGATAGGGCTTTGATATTTCACATGTGTATTTCTTGTGACACAACCTTACTACACATACCATCAATTTTGACCTAGTGACCTTGACCTAGATATTTGACCTACTTTTCCAAAAAATTAAGATTGGCTTTATCTTTTGATTGGTTAGTGATAGGGCTTTTATATTTCACATGTGTATTCCTTGTCATTAGACCTTTCTACACATATCATATTTTTTTTTACCTAGTGACCTTGACCTACGTATTTACTATATCTTTTGATTGATAAGTGATATGGCTTTAATATTTAAAACATGTATTTCTTATGATGAGTCCTTTCTTTATTCCCAAAAATGTGTACCTAATGACCTTCACCTAGATTATTGATCTTTTCTAAAAGTAATAGATTGACCATACATGTATCTTTTAATTAGTAAGTAAGAGGCATGAGAGTTCATTTGACAAGACTTTCCCACTGATACATGTACAAATATTAAACGAAGTGACCATGACCTACATATTTGATTAACTTTTTAAAAATAGGCCGCTTCGCAGGCGACACAAGCATTCCTTGGATTGCTATTTTTCAATATTTACATTACTAGTATATTCCCCATGTTTAACGCCCATTAGACAACTAGAATTATATTCCAATAACTTGGGTTGCTAGCTATATTCCGACGTCACGTTCAAGTTTTGCATGTAGGGAGAATTTACCAACGTTCAAATACATTTGACGCTGTAACAGGCAAAATGTGCGAAGTGCATGCAAATAAGAATGACCGATATTTAGAATAAATGTAAATATAAGTAATGACTGTCTTACTTTTGGTGTTCATGGGTGTATATATTCTGGTTGGACACGTGCAAATTTTCCGAGAATCGCGAATTTGCACATGACCAACCAGAATCATACACCCATGAACACCAAAAGTAAGACAGTCATTTCTTAATTATATTCTATCACTTACAATCCAAATGTTATGCGCAAAACTGAAGTTTCAACAGACAGACACACTAACAAACAGACAGGCCAAAAGTACCGGTGAAGCACAGTTTTATTTGCGTAAGGACATAAGAATAAAGCGGTCCAAAGGGCAGTGCTTGTCTTGATCATAACCCTGGTTCGAGTACGTCTCTCGTTTACGTAATGCGTATAATACGAAACATTTCTTGTAAACCATGCCACAATGTAGCTCCGTCTTTGAGACATTTATTTACTTTTTACAGAGATACTCAACTTCAATATGTTTGGGATATCTATGATCGGAGCAGATATTTGCGGTTTCGAACTTAACACATCAGAAGAGCTATGCACCCGATGGCATCAACTCGGAGCCTTTTATCCCTTCACCAGAAACCATAATTCTCTCGGATTGAGGGTACGTACTGACTACATTGATACTCGCACAATTCGCGAGGGAATATTTTGCGTAATTGTTACGTGATGGGAAACACGTAAATTAGAGCTGAAGTCGCTGAATAATGTAGTTGACTTTTTGTTTAACTCCTTTTGATGTAGTGCATTTATGTTGCTAATTGGTATTCATTTGTAAAGAAGCACCCGCGTAGTCTGCAACAATGATACCAATACATTATTTTAGACAGTGCTTATTTTCTAACCAATTTGGTTGTGTAAAATTACCAATTTGGAACAGAAAATTCCCAATTCCCAATTCATAATTATTACAAATTTTCACGTCACACCTTGTAATTATGCAGAGTGTTTATGGATAATGGCGGATTTTTAATCTAATAAAGCTCACTTTGATAGATATGAAAGCACAAAGGTGCCTTATATAAAACGTAAGTTGTTCGCACTAAAAATGTTTCCAAATTATGTAGGTTTCCCCGATTCTAGGGATCCAGACCTAGTCATAATACACTGAAAATAAATACTGTAAGAGCCATTTTGTATTTTGCAGGCACAGGATCCCACAGCGTTTGGCCCCGTCATGTCTAAGAGGGTAGCAGACGTACTTAGCATTAGATATTCCTTGTTACCATTCTTATACACACTTTTCCATAAGAGTCATACTTACGGAGATATGGTCGTCAAACCGCTGTTTTTCAGGTACGCACGGTGGCGTAGCTGTTGTCTAGAATAACACGCAACCTTGAAATGTAGTAGGGGCTTAGAAACACAGATAGAAAATCTTACTCGTTCTCCATAGATGAGCTTTCCGCTAGATGACTGTTTCATGTTTCCTTAGAAATACAGTAGTAAGTGAGGGAGATATATCTAAATGTACATAAAGCGGGGGTCACAACCCGCCGTACGTGCAAGTACGTGATGTCTACGTGCAAAAAAACGTGGAAAACTTTAAGGATCCGCATGCGGTCAGTGCATAGGCAGTACGTGTTCCGTACAGCCTCTGTATGGATTTGGGATCACATAGACAGGATGCAATCTCCTACGCATGCGTTCGATTTCAGTTCCGCTTTTCTTCACTTTGAAATTATATTGCAAGCCTGTGCCGCCTGTGACCTTGTTGCAAGTTGAGACAGGATGTAGCAGTTTTAGCGTGAGCAGAATTTTGCTGCGTGCGGTCTACGGATGCGTCACGCACGTTGCAAGTACGTTGTAAGTACTTACAACGCAATTACCACGTAAGGAAGTAAGGACCCCGTGCGTATGCAGTACGTGTAACCGTGGCACCCTTATGATCACGCAGAGGCGTACGGGGAAAGTACGTTGTCAGTCAGTTGCACGCACGTTGACAGTACGTACAGCGCACTTTAAAATACGCACGCAGCACATGATGCATGCAACGACTCCATACAACCGTACCTGCAACGTGCGTTGACGCACCCTTTTCGTACTCTTGCTACTTCCTTCCGTAAGTCTTTTAAAAGAAAATCGTAGCGGACGCAGCCTCCACAATCACGTTCAAAAAGCACGCACGGCCGGTTTTGACCAGGGCTTAAAAAGGAAAGATATATTTGGATAGAAAGAGAGTGCTTTTAAAAAGGTTGTAGTGAATCACTGTCATTTGTCACATTTTTCATTAATTCGTTCGTTCGTCCATCCGTCCGTCCGTCTTTCAATCTCTTACGTGTACGCATGCGTCCGATTTTCAGTTCCGCTTTTCTGCACTTTGAAATCTAGATTTCAATGTTTAAGCTGTATGGATAATCAAGTGAACGTTGATCGCCTTGGTAATTACTAAATGATTGCAAATGGTTTGGATTTTCCATGAAGAATTATTGTCCTGTGCCACTGAAACGAGAATGCATTTGTAATTACATGTAATACATCCTCAATTTTTTTCCTCTCAAAAAAGTTTTATTAAAACGCCGACACGCGGGTAACCTAATTACTCTTCAAAATAATAGAAATCAGCAAAAAAGAAAACAACAACAACAACAAATGCGAAAAATACAAAAACAAAACAACAACGAAAAAAAGCACAACAAGGTATAAATGTAAAGTGACAATGGATGAGCCGACTTTTTTTGGGGGGGGGGGGGGGACGGGGCGGGGGTTGGATGAGCCGACTTAGGATGTCCTGAACGCTCACTTCGAGCTGAGCATAGGAAGTGGTGTCGCTATCCGGATTACATACATGCAACCCCTTTACATAACTAACTTTCTTTGAAACAATGTTTTATTTATAGGTATCCAAAGGATGTAAACACTTACAGTATAGACAAACAATTTTTGTGGGGTGACAATCTAATGATCTCTCCAGTACTAACCAAGGTAAATTTAGTTTTACATGTATAACGTGTACAAAGAATTTTTTGTCATACTTGGGTAGTTAGTAAAACTCCCTTTTCGTTATCATGCAGTCTGATTGTCCGTCTTTCATTCTGTTATCCGATATCGTAATTTTTCACAGGCTTTGCATACCAATAATTTATTTTAAAAAACTGCAACGTGTAGAAATATTTATTTGCAGATAAAGACGAGATCAAAGTTTATTTTCAATGTCCCGTCTAATCCAAGCAAAGCATTTTGTTGTAATGTCGCCTTCAGCCTTTCTTCTATCCTGTTGTCACACTTGAAAAGTCTAGTACGATTATTTTCTGATACTGGCTCTTCGCCATTTACCTAGTAGGTTTTCTTTCTTTGACACTTTGTACAGGGTAGCACTGAAGTCAATGCATATTTCCCAAAAGACACATGGTATGATTTTTATACCGGTATGCAGATGTTGTCAAATGGCACCAACGTCACATTGACCGCATCGTTAGACAAGATCAATTTACACATCAGTGGCGGATCAATTATACCCATGCAAGAACCAGGTCTTACAACTTCTGATAGGTAAGATACCTTTTTTTCTTTCTTTTTTTTTCGCAGATTTCTGGTACTATTCTGTAAAAGGGACATTTAACAAATATTTTTGCAAAAATAAAGTTGTTCTTAACTTAAAATGGTTATGGCCATCGGAGTAAAACGTCATATAGATCTGTCCTACTGTTCTACTAATTAACATTTTATTTTAAAGAATTGCTTTATGCCAAACTTTGACGTCTCTTCTTTGCAATATCAAACAAAGCAGCAGTAAACAAGAAAAACTCTTATTTGTTTTCTTCTATAATTCTGGTCAGAG
This sequence comes from Pinctada fucata, assembly GCA_028142955.1. Lineage (NCBI taxonomy): Eukaryota > Metazoa > Mollusca > Bivalvia > Pterioida > Pteriidae > Pinctada > Pinctada fucata. The sequence continues at coordinate 42,913,357 of AP027103.1, forward strand.
ACACGAAGATTTTTTTTTTCAAAACACTTCCTCCAACCAGCCGCTGCATGATTATAGGACCATGCGCGGATGTAGAAAGGTGGTCAGAGGGATGAAGAGCCTTGGAATTTGTAGAAAAAATTAAATGCCGATTTTCCCGTATAATTTTCTTTTTCTTTGGATATTTATGAAGGATCTTCCCCTCCTCTCACCCGGTCGGCCTGGATCAAGTGAGAAGTATGAGATCCGGGGATGTTCGACAATCATAGTATCTTCTATTTGTATTACAGCAGGCAGAATGGGTTCAAACTGCTGATTGCATTAAATACAACCGGTGAGGCTAGTGGCGACTTGTTTTGGGATGACGGAGACACTATAGGTATGTATGAACTGTCATCTTACAAGATGACCAGCTGAACTTCAATCTCTGTTATTTTCTCTGCTTTTAAAATTTTGTTGACCTTCTCTTGATACGATGGCATCTACTGAAACCATTGGTCGGTAATGCAGGCTCACCTCAAACTTGCACATGATGGCATTTTGTGGGCTCCTGGTCTCATTATCGAACGCGGGAATCCGACCTCAGTGCGATCTTGTCTGGTCGACCGTGAGTTTTTGACCTATGTGCGAGCTTGCATGACCGGCCATGCGTATTTAAACTCATGGTTAGCCTTGAGGATCACTGACGAGGGTTAAGTACCCAAACCGTGCATGTCTTGTCCATGCTGCAAAATGTTTTTAAAATGCGATTGAATTTAAAGACGTTTAACACATGAGTTTCCGACCTTAGGGCGAACTTAAATGGCCGGTAATGTGTCACTCGTTGCAAGGTCAGCTTATACGAGGGCTGATTGATATGTTGTGAGCCTCGGTTTTCTGGGATGCAGATGGTATTCTGCTGATAGATTATCTAAAAAAAAAAGGACAAACAACCAATGACACATACTATGCTTCACTTCTGACATAGTTATGGGGTAATATTAAACTTAAGCGCTACGGAAAGCTTACTAGTTAAAGGTGTGTTGTTCCATCAGGACAATTCTCCTGTTCACAAGTCTGTCACTGCCATGGCTGCCATTCATGATCGTGGTTTTAATTTGATTGAGCATCCGTCTTATTCACCAGATCTTGCTCCATCAGACTTTTATCTATTCCCGAAACTGAAAGCAGCTATTTCTTGTGGATGGCTTTCTTACCAGTCAAGATAAGGAATTCTTTAAAAGTTGTATTGATGCCCTTAAACACCAGTGGCAAAAGTGTATAGATACTGAAGGGGATTATGTAGAAAAATAATGTAAAATATCTGTTAAAATTGAAATCCATGAATACGAGGCTCACAACATATCAATCAGCCCTCGTATGATCGATCATGTGTTCACGACAATGGTTAGATAGAGAAAGGGAGTCGATAGCATTCGAGTTAATTTTGTTCTCTGCTCTGTTTCTAACTTACAATTCTGATAAATGTAAAAATACATAAATGCAATGAAAATATACATATCTAGTGAAATTGTTTTGAGATTGTAAGAATGAGAGACTTGCAAGACTTTTTATAAGTTGCAATTGCATTTTTTTAATAAATGCGCACACGGAGAAAGTATAATTCCCAACTTCTAATTTTAAGCACATTCTCGTTTCAGGTACCTATGAAAGTGGTCACTACAATTATATAAACTTTACAGTCCAGAAGGTAATTGTCAATAACAAAATGATTAATATAACTTTTTCATAAAATTGACTGAATTCAAATGAAATATTTCTTAAGTAAAGGTCATTGTTTTACCCAGAAGTAGTGTTTGACCCACTGACCAATGAATCGTTGACCAGTCAACTGGCATAAATCGTAAGAAAAGGGATTTTAGCAAACCCGTTCGGAACGGCGGGGATTGAAGTAAAGGGGGGATAAAGTGTGTGATTCGTGGAAAAAATGGAATTTGAAACATTCTTTATACTTTCAAAGAAAGGATGAGGGGGTTTCTAACTTCCCTATCCCTCTATACATCCTCTATCGTTCAGATTGACCTAGACCAAGAACAGGCCAAAATTTTATTCTTCACTTGGTATTCAAAATACCAACCCACTTCCCTTTCTCTCTCGTTCGGATTGACCCAATGACCTTACCGAGGTCGTAAAATTAACTTCCCTATCCCTCTATACACCCTCTCTCGTTCGGATCAACCCAATGACCTTACCGAAGTCGTATTAACTTCCCTATCCCTCTATACATCATCTCTCTTTCGAGTTGACCCAATGACCTTACCGAGGTCATAAAATTAACTTCCCTATCCCTCTATACATCCTCTCTCTTTTGGATTGACCCAATGACCTTACCGAAGTCATAAAATTAACTTCCCTATCCCTAACCCAACTTCCCTATCCATCTATACATCCTCTCTCTTTCGAGTTGACCCAAAGACCTTACCGAGGTCATAAAATTAACTTCCCTACCCCTAACCCAACTTCCCTATCCCTCTATACATCCTCTCTCGACCCAACCCAATGACCTTACCGAGGTCGTAAAATTAACGGGGTAGGATTACCATCAGCTGCTACATACGCATTATCCCATAAACTTTGACGGAACAAATTGAGTATTGTTGTTTGGTCGCTTTGATATCATATTCTTGAAAAGAGCAGTCATATTCGCAGTGCTAATGAAATATTAATAGTTTGTGATATTGCGTGCATTCACCTCGAAAAGTCGGTTTTGTCTTCTTAAAAGCTTTCTGAGTTAAATTTCAAATCTATAATGAATTAAACGTGGGTTGTGGTAGTCTTCTATTTGTGACGGTGGCTACATGGAAATGCATCGAGATCTCAGCTTCTGAGAAATATGGAGTGTTAATCATAAAACTGTTTCGCTGATTTAAATCGACATACCCTTTTAGGACAAATAACACGACGGTATCGGATTTTAGTTTCGACACTCTGCGACAACGTGCCAAATTTGTCGGTCGGTTGGTCGGTCGGCCGGTCGGTCGGTTGTTGGTCTTCAGATAATAAAAATCCATGTCCGAGAGATGAATTGAGAATCCTTAATTAAATAAGTGATTTTCAAATCTAGTCTGTACTGTAGACCAGACCGATCGACGGCTCTTGTCAAATTCAGTTTTTATGCATGAATCGGTACATGTATGAAAGGTAGCATACTATACGTTTTAGCCATCCTCCCCCTCCCTCCCAAAGTGCGTTCATCGTTATTTATTTGCTTGACGTAGAAATATGATTTCTTTGAACAGAATACACTGCGGAGTGTTGTGAAGACTGCAGGGTACAAAGACGAGCCCATGGTTGTCAGTAAGGTGATAGTATTCGGCGTACCACACTCCCCCACAGTGGTTACTGTACAAGGTCATACCACACATTTTGAATACGACTCTCCATCTAAGGTATGAGGCTTCGTTTGTTCGTTCATTAGTCTGTCTGACTTCCTATCACAATGGTTTCACACACGATAATACAGCAATTTCACTATATCACAGGATTTAGTATAGTCAATGCTTTGGTTTTTGTGCTCTTATGCTATGTCCGTCAGTACGTCTGTCTGTCGCAGCATTTCTGCGGCCCTTCTATGGACTCTGTCGTATGATTTCGGTAAATTGAATGATTTAGCTTTTGTGCTTAGTTTATTCGTTGCTTTGTCCGTCCGTCCGTCTGTCTGACGCAATATTTTTGCGACCCTTGTGTGGACCATGTTACATGGTTTTCTGTAAATTGCACACTATAGCTACTAGAAAGCAGAATATAACGTTTCCATAACATTACATTATTTGAGCCAATTGATGTTTGAGTATTCTCCGTTATTTTTCAGGTATTGACGGTGGATAGTTTAACAACAAGTCTCTTACAACCTTTAGTCGTTCAGTGGAATTGATGACGCTGTAGGGCGCGGAAGTGCCCATTAGAACATTCATTGTATAGTTTTTTTAGGACGTGTTTTATCGATTCGTTGCCAACAATTTCTGTGAGCTCTCATTCCCTTAGGGAGCGTGTGTGTGTCTCTCAATAAAAACATTCCATAATTTTTTTTATAATTATCATTTAATGTTGAATTTTGATCCATACGATGGATGTACAGTTTTTAGTTCATACTCTCGATTCAAAAGACTTTTGTGAAAGACTATAAAAAGAGGGCACGAGACTTTTTGACAGTCACAAAATATGGATCTTGATTTCCAATTCAGTATTATATTTTATTGAATATATCCGTCTTTTAAAATACTTTATAATCGTTCTACAAGAAGAATAATGTCCTATATTTAAAATTGTGTTTATGTGCCTCTAGCTGGAGACACATACTAATAGTCTTTGATCTCTTTGTGTCTCTTTATCATATTGAAATATATGCTCTATCTTTATAACATGTATAGTATATAATGGGCATTTTTCAAGTTCACGTACTTCGGACTTAGCACTCCGGACTTCGCACTTTAGGGGTCATATAAAAGAAATCAAGGCGCTATTAGAAACATTAAATCAGAACACACATGGACATGGACGAAATGACAATAGACAATATGTATTTATACAAATGAAAACAAATAAATTCTGCACGCAGAGTACTCTAAGTTCATTGGAACAGAATTTATATTTTGCGTTTGTGATAAAGTCCCTTCGAAATGCGATGTCCGAAGTCCGAAGTCTGCGAACATGAAAAATGCTCAGTGATAGTGCACCATATGCGCATTTCAACAACTTATATATTATCTTTTGTTCGTTTATCTATAAAAAAAAGCTATATTTTACAGCAGAAAGTGTCATAGATTAACTTACTCATCGAAGTATTTGTTGGCATATTATCTTGGGTGCATTTCTGCAATTTTACCAAATTTTCTTGCTGCATATTTCATAATTGAAACTTTGCTTCTAGATATTTGATAATTCCTTTTCGTAACTCGTGTATTTTGTATTAGTTTTCCATGTAAATCTTACATATTTTAACTAGGTGCTTATGTTTTGAAGGTGCCAAATGTTATCTGTATTTTTTAGTGTGATGTATATGATTTTCAACAAAGTTGATAGAAATTCGGGAAGTTCTTGTGTTCTTTCATTTCAATTACGGGTTGAAATACATTGTAAATTTAGTTCTTTTTATTGTACGCTCGAAGAGAGAGAGAAAGAAATGCATGCAAGAAAGTCGGGATGTAACTTGCGTATGAACATGGTTAAAGAAACACTTTTTATTCTTTTCTAAAAAAAAAAGATTTTATAAAATTTGGATTGTGTTGATGCAATTTGTTGTTGCTGTATACATGCCGTGTTTGATTGCATGATGATATTGTAACCGCTACAATGGAGAGTAAGGTTTATATTTTGATACTTTGTAAGTATATGTTCATGATTTTGATTTTGAAATCAATGCAATATGTCTGAATGAAATAAAGCATGCCGACCTTTTGTTATTTTCAAATCTTGCTGATTCAAAATGCAGATATAACAATAATTTCAAAAGTATTAACTGCAGTACAGAGTTGTTCCTCCCGGAATCTCTCTCATATTCGACCTCCGATGTTGGAACCCACCACGCCCACGCCCCCTCCTTCTTCTACATTTTACTTCTAGATAATTATTTTTCATAACTCTTGAGTTTTGTATTTTTTTTTCCATGTAAATCTTACATATTTTAGCTAGGTGCTTATCTGTATTCTCTCATATTAGACCTCCGATGTTGGTACCCAACACTCCCCCCTCTTCTACATTTTGAGCTCTCTCTCTCTCTCTCTCTCTCTCTCTCTCTCTCTCTCTCTAGTTCGAACCTTACACAATACATATTTTGTCTGATGGGGCGGTGATTAGAGAGCGAGAGCGTCGTCGATGGGGTCGTTATGGTCTGATGGGGGTGTCAAAATTCGTATGATGGTGTTACATTTAATGCCGAAATAAAAAAATGATTACTTAGCAAAAACTTAAAACTCGTTTGATATATGATAAATAAAAAAAAAAAAACGACACAGACACACGACGATTTCAATCGAAGGCCTCCCATCTCATTTGCAGCGCTTACGTACATTATCCCTGGTATGCTGTTTCATTTCATAGCATTGATCGAAATCAGGTACGTGTGACCAATACACTGAAATTTCATGCGTTTGTCATACAAAATTGATAAATTTTCTTTTGTTTATTTACCCGGATCGTTGAGCTGATTCGATTCGGAGACAAAAGTATCGACGTTTTTTTTATTGTTACTTTTTTCCCATTTAAAATGCCAATTTGAGACAACATCCATATAATAGTTTTCCCCACACTTCGATAATCCAGATAGTGATGTATGTGGACCAAATAAAAAAAATATGATGTTCTGTTTTTTCGTTGTACTGCAAGATGCAATCAAACGGAACAGCATGGTAGACTTGTTACAATGACAGTCTATCGACTTTACTTTGTTCTCTGAAAAGTGTTGAATATTTCACGCGCGTTGGCTCTATCCGAGACTTGTCATTACTATTTTATGATTTTGAAACTTGGAGACACCGGATAGGTCCGCAAACATCCATGACAAACGTCCCGACACAGAATCTGTTATAAAAACCTTCGTCCTGAGGCTTCTATTCGTTTTCGGTTTCAAGGTGTTGGGATGGGAACACTCGCCGCTTTTACGGATTGTGATTGGTTGAGATGCAACATTCTGTGCAGGTAAGTACTAAGAATATAGTGTCCGAAATGGTCAGCTGGAAGTGCCATATGATGAATAACCAGGTAGGTAGATAGATGGCGGATCCAGCAGATTGTGAGTGGAGGAACCCTCTCTCAACTTTATTTAAAAAAAAACATATAGGTCTTTTTTTTCAAAGAATAAAAACATTTTCCATATTAACTGATGAATTCACTGGTAATGAGGTTAAATTCGAATTTGAAATGAGCGTACGCTCGCAAACGGGCATTATTTTATGCAATTTAAGAATTCTGGATCCGCCAGCAATTGCTCTTATCATATTGTAGATGATTGATTCGTAAATATTATCCGATAGGGATGCTATAAGGTAAATATAAAAGATGCATTTCGGACTCTTGATGGTCTACACTTTAAAATATTGCGTAGTTCAGTCAAGCTGACTTGCAGGAAATAAAATGCAATTAACATTGATTGCTTCTGATATAGATCTGAATTATTCCACGTTGCATTTGTGCTCATACAGGTTATTGGGTACAGTCTACGTACTTTGTAGTCAAACTTTGGATTGCGCTGGACCCGTCCCTGCAAACAAACATAAAGGGGGATGATATGATATACCGGTAGTTTAGTAGGTTTATATATGTGTAAGTCTGGTATATGGCATGCGCGGGTCCAGGGTTATCTGGTCCAATCCAATCAAATAGGTCAATGATTCGTACATTGGGAAATTAACACCCACCCTTTTGTTTTGTTTTTTTTTTGGGGGGGGGGGGGGGGTAACTTGGCCCTTTTCTCCTGAAAACAAAACATGGATCCGCGTCTGAATTTGAGTGAAACCTCATATTCCACTGAATCATCCGATATTGATTCTTTAAGGATTTTATAATTAGCATTGTGTAGTAGTTTGATGTAAATGTTCTCTCATTACTCATTCATTGTTTGCATGCATAATTTATTTATCGCTGTTCCGTTGGTATTTGTCGCCCATTTATATTATAGATAGATAAGGGACAAGATTTTTTCCATTCTGGTTTTTTTTTTTTCTTTTTTTTTTTGGTTAAGAAACATTATCCAACGCAAAAAAAATGTGATATGGGTTAAAGAATTTAAAACAGAAAATACATCTGATGGATGATTTTTAAAATAATTAACTTACAAAACAAGAGGTATTTGTGAAAAAGGGGATGAATGATAGTAGAGGTCACGAGGAAAAAAAAATAGGTGTCAATTTAGAGAGTACTTACCGCGAGGAATAAAAATGGGAAAATTCGCTATCAAGGTCATGATGTCAAACATCAAAAGTTCTTGAAACAAAGAATACTCTTGAAATTTGAAAAAAAAAAACCACTGCATGTATTACTTTCTTTTCAAAAGATATGGTCAAACGTATATATAAAACTCTTAGGTCAAGGTCACATGGTTAAAGGAAATTAGATGCCGATATAGAGGCATCGTCACAAGGAATATATATGTGTAATATGAAAGCCCTAACGCTTACCACTCAAAAGCTGTTTCAACAGTAGGTCAACCTCCCAAGACCAAAGTCATAAGATAAAAATTTGGTACCAATGTAAAGGGCTTGTCACAGACTAAAGTCTAGACAGGCCAAAATTTTATATGTCTCTGAATCTTCGATTGTGTAGAAATGAATGGGTGAAAAGAGTTACATTGTATATTCAAGGACAACCCATCTCATTGAAAATTCTGCATTTCCTAGAAAACTGTACCTTCTTTATTGTTTCAAAAAATTTTATTAGATATTTTTTGTCACCCTGTCTTCGATGTAGACCATTTTTGGGGGTCCTCTTGGCAATAAATTCCCAACCGATTACAATTTTTACCTTTTGTTTTAGACATTTGCTGAAAGTGTATTTCCCGCTACTAGTTGGTCATACTCAATGGTCAAGGTTACGTTTTTAAAGCTCATTGTATCAACTGACGGGTCTTGTCACTAGTAAAGCACTCGTAAAAAATACTAAGCTGAATTTTGTTCAAAAGTTATGACCAAAGTTAATAGTCTTTGATTGAGTTTCTAAAAAACAATAATTCAGTCTTCAATGTCATATGGTCAAAGACCATGGTACCAACAGAGATGTCTTGCCATTTACATATATGACCATAATCTCTTTCAATGTTTCGTAGATTTTGCGGCAAGTTTTTTCCCCCTAAAAGTAGGTCATACTTGAAGGTCAAAGTCATGGCGTCCGACGTCGATTTTCATGGTGTCAAACGAAATGTCCTGTCACATGTAATGCACATTCAAAAGTTGTGTTTCGGACAAACAGAAGGAAAGACAATCGGAGGGGCAAACGGGGGGAAAATACCAATATATTTGAACTATGTAGCATATAAGTAATTTTCAACATTGGAAAATTAAAAAAAAAAACTAAGAGTCCCCTTCGGCGTTGCCGGTAGGGGACTAAAAACATTTATATATATTTTTTTAATTGCTGGAAAAAAAAATCCGGCCAGCAAAAGTCCTCCTGCCCCTCCCCCACATCCCCATCCCAATAAAAATCAAATGGTTGCTCCATGTGGTCAATCAAAAATGTCTCTGTTTTTGCATATGTTTTATTTAGATAATCTTACGTTAGATACTAGTATCTGGTCTCCATTGATATTTTGAAAACTTCTCTCTCTCTCTCTCTCTCTCTCTCTCTCTCTCTCTCTCTCTCTCTCTCTCTCTCTCTCTCTCGTAAGCATCGGGGTTCGATGGCTAGATTCCCTTCTGAACAAGGTAAGAGCAACTTTCCTGACAATTTTACAAATATTAGGGATTAATATATAGAGCATCTTGGTTTATACATATACATTAGGGAACATGTGTGCAGGTGACAATTTTAATGTAAAAAAATCGAGGTGGGTATAATGTTCCGCAGTGAGTATCCTCCAGAACGGAAAAATGAAACCCATCTCCAACGAAACCCCGTGGCAGCTACTACATGCTACAAGACCAACAAACTACAGGAGAAAAGGAAAGACTGAGCACAACACGAAAAACAAAGAGTAAAACGGAAGACAACTTAAAACGTAGGATGCGAACTTTTCTGTCTGCCTACATTCTATATATCTAATGTGAATGCATATTATTTGGCACTTGTGGAATAATCGTAAAAATCATAGATTATACATTGGTGCCAAGTAACCTGTGTCGTATTATCAGCTATGACGTCATTGGATTTACCCCCGAATATCTGCTAGAGGTTTGATTTCAACAAATTCATTAATTTTTTTATCAGAATCTTTCTAAAAATAAAAAGCTTCATTGCACTTGTACATAAAGCACGTCAGTTCAGAATGACAGACACTGTGACAGACATTTTTCATGTTCGCGGACTTCGCACTTCGGACACCGCACTTCGAAGGGACTGTGTCACAAAAGCAAAATGTTGATTCTTTTCCAGTGACATCAGTACTTTATGTGAAGAATTTATTTCTTTTCATGTGTGAAATATATGTTTAAAGCTCTCCAATGTAATTTCGTCCTTTGATTGTTCAGATTTTACTTTTCTAATCGCACCTGATTTCTTTTACATGACCCATAAAGTGCGAAGTCCGGAGAACATCAACTCTCTCTCTCTCTCTCTCTCTCTCTCTCTCTCTCTCTCTTGTGTGTGTGTGTTGTAGTATTATATTGATTATCTTTATTCCAACACTTAAAATTAAGATCATGCTGATCCTAGGTCTTCCCTGTGTTTCAAAAGATGTACAATAAATGTCTGTCGATCAAAATATGAAAGTTTCGCTCTAGAATGGGAGGATATTCCATTGTACTCATCGGAGACCAACATGGCTTTAAATAAAGGAGGTCAAATATAGAGAAAGCATGTATCACATCTGCTGTATAGAATTAAAGAAGAACTCGTTGATCTTTGATACAATTATATATTGAGTCAGTCTGACTAAAACTATCCTTCTTTCTCCTATGTCGTTGGAGACGGATATTGAATTGTTTTCAGTTTAACCTTGACCTTAATAGATATGACATGACGAGCACTTGAACCCCTATGGTCACATTTAATCCGTTGAGAAGTGTTAGAAAAAAATTGCAGTGAACAATGTGAAATATAGCCATTGAGGTCAAGATATTGTAGAGTTATAGAGATAAATCATTCTGAACTGACAAAGTTTGATTTTTTTTTTTTGCAAAATCAACAAAGTTCCGTTGGTCACAGACCTTGACCTTGAACATCAACAAGCTTCCTCCCCATACCTCAAACAAAATGCATACGGAGGACCGTTGGAGCAGTGTATGTCCTCCATCGATCTCCACCATAGAGTACTATTGTAGTCAAACACAACACCGAAAAAACAGAATCTAAAAACCATAATCAATTTGTATGCAAAACTAATCGCAAAACCAAACCAAACAACCAAAACCAAACATAATTTGTTAGTTGAAGGCTCCTATGAAGAATATTCTCCGAATGAGCCTTCGACTAACAAATTATTACCTCAATTATACTTTCATATCAACATAGGCAGTTGCAAACACCATTGGAAAGTCGTGGCCAAGACAAGGTTTAACAAATGAAGTGTATTGTGATCTTGACTTTTAACCTTTGACCTTGGTTCTGGTTTTAATACGAGAAAGCTAGTACCCTATCGATTTTCAAGATCATGCGTCAGAGGTCAAGGTAGCAGATTGGAACTGGTTAAAAATCCTGTATACAACCAGGAGTGCACATCTTCAGTATAACTTATGAGTTAAATGTAAAATTTTCAAGGTCAGGTTGAATTTTTATAGTGTAGGCTGGTACTAGCTTTCTTATATTGAAACCAGTTAATGGTAGTATACCAAGATTGATGAAATTCCTTTGAAAAATGCAATCTCTAGGATATATAAGAGGATTTAAGGCAATTCCAATATGTGACCTTGACCCTGAAATCAATAGGGATTTTTATGCCCTCGTAATCGGAGATTCGGGGACATACAGTTTTTAGTCTGTCCGTCTGTTTGTCCGCAAAAACTGTTACCTTGGCCATAACTTTTCATTATTTCAAAAGTGTACTCCTTGTGACAAGACCTTTCCATGGATACCAAATTTTTTGACCTTGTTACCTTGACCTTGGAGTCTGACCTACTTTTGAACAATTTTAATCTCAGCCATAACTATTGAATGGTAATTTCCTTGTGGCAAGACCTTTCCATTAGCACCAAAATATTTGACCTTGTGACCTTGACCTCAAAATCTGAACTACTTTTCACATTTCAGCTCATAGCTGTTTTACTGACAAAGATGCCAACGGGGGCATTCGTGTTACACAAACACACTGTTTTTTTAAGGTATCCGATGTACAATATGGCATTTTTCGATGCCTGGGAAGGTACTATAAACTATATATTTTCTGAAAGGTTATAATGCCCACTGTTCAAAAATAATAATTTTGGGGTCAGAAAAATAAAGGGGGATAACTGGTGAAGCATTTAAAATGTCTATTCTCTCTATATAACCTATGCAAAATGACAAAGTTGTACAAGAGTTTTTCCCCTTTGATTTTTAAGACCCGGGAGTCTTATATCTGTACTCAGGGCATCAATACCTTTCAGAAAATATATAGTTTATAGTACCTTACCAGGCATAAAATTTACAATACTTTCCAATGGAGATTATCAAAACGCTATGTAAAATGACTCTATTGTACAACGGATACCTTAAGCTCACCTGAGCCAAAGGCTCAAAGTGAGCTATTGTCATACCGGATTGTCCGGCGTCCGTCGTCCGTCGTCCGTCCGTCCGTCCGTTAACTTTTCACATTTTCATCTTCTCCTCTGAAACCGCTTGGAGGATTTTGATGAAACTTGGTATACATGAAGTACTAAAGGTCCTCTACCAAGTTTCTTCATTTCGGCTCGATCCCTTCAGGGGTGGATCCAGGATGGGGTCAAATAGGCCCCGGAGGGTACCCCTCTTCAAAAATCTTCTTCTCCAGTTCCACTGAATGGATTGAAAAACTAATTGTATCTATGTGATCTAGAAGGATGTATGATTCAAGTTTGTTCATTTCGTTAAAATCCGATAACTAATTTTTGACGCGTTTTTGACGTCTTTTTCGACATTGTATTTTTAATGCAAAAATTGATATTTCTCTTAATATTTTCTTTCTTACTGAAAAATTCTGCTCCAGTTTAGTTTAATTTAGCCATTTTAAAGCAGAGGAATGCTTTAGTGAAAGAATTTTGCTGAAAAGTTTATATTTGAATTCTCAATGATTTTTTTAACACTGTAAAAAAGGAAGGGGGGGATGGTCATTTTCATCATTTTTGGCATTTTATGGTTCTTCCCATGAATGATTGTTCTAACATTTATCAGAATTATTATAAGGAATGTAACAGTGATGATTTTTTTTTTCAGTATCTTGACTTTTAGATTTTTAATGATTTTTTATTACTTTAAATAGGTATGTTTTCAGTGTGTCAATGAGTCCCAAGGTAGCGAGTTCAAATCCCAACTGGGGCATAAATTTTTTTTTTTCTTTATTTTTCATTTTTCCTCCACTTTTTAAGCTTTGAATGCAATTTTTAACTTTTCTGAATAATTTTAATGCCAATTTGGCCATTTTTTTGACTTCGGCATTTTTTATGAAGTTTGGCATTATCTCCATATTAATTCCTCTTGGGTTCATATTGATATATTAAAAGCTATATTCTAGGTAAAATTAAATTAAAAGATGTTTGTGTGATAGCATTTTTGATTTACAACATGTACAATTTGAATTTATAATAATTCTTTTATTGCAAAGATTATGAAAAGAGGGGGGGGGGGGGGGTTCAAAATTTCTATAACAACATCTGTTGTCAATTTTTTTTCAATAAGAAGATAGGAACCGGACAAAATATTGTCTTTTTTGCTTGAGCCAAAGGCTCAAAGGGAGCTATTGTCATACCGGATTGTCCGGCGTCCGTCGTTCGTCGTCCGTCCGTCCGTTAACTTTTCACATTTTCATCTTCTCCTCTGAAACCGCTCGGAGAATTTTTATTAAACTTGGTATGCATGAAGTACTAAAGGTCCCCTACCAAGTTTGTTCATTTCAATTGAATCCCTACCGGGGTGGATCCAGGGCGAGGTCAAATTGGTCCCAGAGGGTACCCCTCTTTAAAAAATCTTCTTCTCCAGAACCGCTGCATGTATTGAAAAACTTATGGTATCTGAGTGATCTAGAAGGATGTATGATTCAAGTGTGTTCATTTTGTTTAAATCCAATCACTAATTTTGACGTCTTTATGGCCTTAATTACTTTTATGCAAAAACTGATATTTTTCTTATTCTCTTCTCTCATGCTGCCTTAATTTATGTGCATGCATTTTTTATGTCATATTACTAACTGTTGTTTTGTTCAGTCTTGTGTGCTTTGTTTAATTATATGTTTTTTATGTCTTGTGTTAACCTGTTTTCATAAATGACAACTTTTAATACATATTGTCTTCTCTCAACATACCCATTACCCAGTGTTCTCAGGTGAGCGATGTGGCCCCTGGGCCTCTTGTTTATTCTTTACGCCATAAGCAACAAGTGTCTGAAATTTGAATCAAGAACTGGTGAGTGTACACAATGATATACATTTTGTATTAAGCAATTCCAGTCTATGACCTTGACCGTTTGACTTGTGACATTAGAAAGCAATAAGGTTCTTCCTTGTGTCAGAAAAAATAAACATGTATGAAGTTTGGCAATGCGCCCTCTAATGCATATTTAAGGACAAGGATTTTGATCATTTTTCATTTATCTCAGGCTTTGAAAATAAACAGGATTCTTCCCTTTGTAAAAGAAATACATGTACGAGGGCTGATTTATATGTTGTGAGCCTCGGTTCTCTGGGATGCAGAAGGTATTCTGCTGATAGATTATCTCCAAAAAGGACAAACAGTCAATTACACATACTATGCTTCACTTCTGACACAGTTGCGGGAATTACCGCGGAAAGCTCACTAGTTAAAGGTTTGTTGTTCCATCGGGACAATGCTCCTATTCACAATTATGTCACTGCATTGGCTGTCATTCATGATCTTGGCTTTAATTTGATTCAGCATCCGCCCTATTCACCTGATCTTGCTTCATCATACTTTCATCTATTCCCAAAACCGAAATAGCTAATTTTCTGGCACCCACTTTCAGTCCGATGATGACGTTATACTTGCAGTGGATTGTTTTCTGACCTGTCAAGATAAGGAGTTCTTTAAAAGTGGTATTGAGGCCCTTAAACACCGGTGGCAAAAGTGTATAGATACCGAAGGGGATTATGTAGAAAAATAATGCAAAATGTCTGATAAAATTCAAATCCTTAAATACGAGGCTCACAACATATAAATCAGCCCTCGTATATGAAGCTTGATCAAGATCAGAAAGAACATTTCCTTTCATGATCGTATTTAAAATTATCACGCCTCAGACAAAAATGTTGGAATCTGATTGGTCAGATCATGGTCACATGACGCCGTGAAAAAAAGCCGTATCAGGCTTGTAAATCCGTATCGGGCGAGTAGTTTATTATGACGCTTTCGCCTCGCCCGATACGGGTTTTCTTTTCACACCATGTATTTCGCCTCGCCCGATACGGGTTTTCTTTTCACACCATGTATTTTTCCGTATCAGGTCACTAACTAACCGTGTAACCGTGTAACTAATAGTGTGCTGCTAACAAATACACACTTTCACACAAATGATGGCGTTACTTTATTCCCCTGCAACTATGATGCAATGGGAAGAAGACAAAACTCAATTTGCAGCTCATCACTCTGAACCTCCACATACAGTTTTATCCAAATATCTGTGACACTGGCAGAGAAAATGTTAGAAAAACAAATTTGTTCAAAGTGCAACTTCGTTAAAATTAACCAGTGTTAAATGTGTAGGAATTTTTATCAATATTCATTATTTCCGATTGATATACATGTTGCTTTCTCAAACTTACCTCAAAATGAGCTGAACTTGTAAGGCAAAACAGAGTCAACCAACAATTTTGCTCTATGCCAATGAAAGGAATAATGGAGAAAGATCGTTCAAATGAACCTAACACCCCCTCGCACTGCATGCAAATCAATGTACTCATTCAGGCTGTATACAAGAATTTTTAACTATTTCCAATTTGTGACCTTGACCTATGACCTTCCTTCTGTCATGAGCAAGAAGTGTATGAAGTTTGCTAAAGATCCAATCAAAACTGCACCCTCTAGGCCACCGCGTGGGATCGAAACGTATGGTGTAGTGATTCCATAGACAGTTTTTTTTTCATTTTCTAAGTTAAATTTCACAAAACTGATGAGACGTTGCAGTAGGGAAATGCCTAATAAATCAACCCATATCGTCTAAGTATATGAAAAGTTCATAGTTTTTGCAAACACTTTCAATAGTTTGTCGACGACAGAAACGTTCTTGACCTAGTAGAACTCTTGAAGTGTTTGCAAAAGCTATAGACTTTTCAGATATATAAACGATGTGGACTTATTATTATTATTGCCCTACTACTTATTATTATTATTGCCCTACTGCAACGTCTCATAAGTTTTGTGCAGTATCACTTAAATGACGAGAAAGCAATAAAAAAACCTCAGTAAAGAATCACATCATACGTTTCGACTCCACGCGGTGTAGGCTGTATACAAGTATTTTAACTATTTCCACAAGGATTTTAACTATTTCCAATCTGTGACCTATGACCTTGAAAACCAATAGGGTTCTTCCTTTTGCCAAAAGTGTATGAACTTTGGTCAAGATCCAATCAAAACTGAGCCCTTTAGGCTGTATATACGGATTTTAGGCATTTCCAATCTGTGACCTTGATCTTTGACCTTTAACCTTGAAAATAAATAAGGTTCTTCCTCTTGTCATAAGGAAACGTAGAGTAATCAAAGATTACAAAGCTCACCATTAGATGGCAGCATTTTATCATGGCAGCAAACAGAAAGAACGTTTTGAATTTAATAAAGCCTGTGTTTGTGAAACACGAATGCCCCCGGTGGCATCTTTGTTAGTATGAACACTATTTTCTTTTAAGTACATGTATGTGAGGTCACTGGGTTAAAAGGTCAAAGGTCAAGGTCACGAGGTCAAAAAGTTTGGTATCAATGGAAAGGTCTTGTCACAAGGAATACACATATGAAATATGAAAGCCCTATCACTTACCATTCAAAAGTTATGCCAAATGCTAAAGTTTTTGAAAAGTAGGTCAAAGTTCAAGGTCAAGGTCATGAGGTCAAAAATTTTGGTATCAATGGAAAGGTCTTGTCACAAGGAATACACATGTGAAATATGAAAGCCCTATCACTTCCCATTCAAAAGTTATGCCCAATGTTAAAGTTTTTGAAAAGTAGGTCCAAGGTCAAGGTCACGAGGTCAAAAATTTTGGTATCAATGGAAAGGTCTTGTCACAAGGAATACACATGTGAAATATGAAAGCCCTATCACTTCCCATTCAAAAGGTATGCCCAATGTTAAAGTTTTTGAAAATAGGTCAAAGGTCAAGGTCAAGGTCACGAGGTCAAAAATTTTGGTATCAATAGAAAGGTCTTGTCACAAGGAATACACATGTGAAATATGAAAGCCCTATCACTTCCCATTCAAAAGTTATGCCCAATGTTAAAGTTTTTGAAAAGTAGGTCAAAGGTCAAAGTCAAGGTCACGAGGTCAAAAATTTTGGTATCAATGGAAAGGTCTTGTCACAAGGAATACACATGTGAAATATGAAAGCCCTATCACTTCCCATTCAAAAGTTATGCCCAATGTTAAAGTTTTTGAAAAGTAGGTCAAAGGTCAAGGTCAAGGTCACGAGGTAAAAAATTTTGGTATCAATGGAAAGGTCTTGTCACAAGGAATACACATGTGAAATATGAAAGCCCTATCACTTCCCATTCAAAAGTTATGTCCAATGTTAAAGTTTTTCGGACAAACAGACAGACAAACAGACAAACAGGCCAAAAACTATATGCCCCCGAATCTTTGATTCCGGGGGCATAAAAATCTGTCCTACTGAAAACAAAAATACTACCACACTAAAACAAAATAGAAAAGGGAAGTATAGTATTTCATTTCCTGGCCCAAATTCTACATGAATGGGTGTAATTTATTGATACCCAAATCTCCCTAGCATATGTATTCAAGCGGAAAATATAGGTCATGACCTTAATTTCAATGTAGATTTGTGATCTACTCATAAAGACGCATCATCCATGCAAGTTTGGAATTCCTAGCACTTATACAAAGAGAAATAAAACTTCTTAACATTGATACCAAAATCTTCCTAACATGTGCAATCAAGCGGAAAGTATAGGTCATGACCTACATTTGAATGTAGATTTGTGATCTACTCATAAAGACACATCATCTGTGCAAGTTTGGCCTTCCTAGCACTTATAATAGAGAAATAAAACTTCTTAACATTGATACCCGAATCTTCCTAACATGTGCACTCAAGTAGAAAAAATAGGTTTGAAGATAGATTTGTCATCTACTCATAAAGACGCATCATCTGTGCTCAAGCGGAAAATATAGGTCATGAACCACATTTGAAGATAGATTTGTCATCTACTCAAAAAGAAGCATCATCTGTGCTCAAGCGGAAAATATAGGTCAAAACCTACATTTGAACGCAGATTTGTCATCTACTCACTTAGATGCATCACCTGTGCAATTTTGGCCTTCCTAGCACTTATAATAGTGAAATTAAACTTCTTAACATTGATACCAAAATCTTCCCAACATGTGCAATCAAGCTGAAATATAGGTAATGACCTACATTTGAACGTAGATTTGTGATCTACTCTTAAATTAAAAAGCATCATCTGTGCAAGTTTGGACTTCCTAGCACTTATAATAGAGAAATAATAGAGAACATTGATACCCAAATCTTCCCAACATGTGCATTCAAGCAGAAAATATAGGTCATGACCTACATTTGAACGTAGATTTGTGATCTACTCTTAAAGACGCATCATCTGTGCAAGTTTGGTTTCCTAGCACTTATAATAGAGAAATAAAACTTCTTAACATTGTTACCAAAATCTTCCTAACATTTGCAACCAAGCGAAGATTTTGGTCATGACCTACATTTGAACGTAGATTTGTCATCTACTCTTAAAGACCCATCATCTTATTATAGAGATATAAAACTTCTTAACATACTAGTGCGGATGCCGACGACAGGGTGATAGCATAAGCTCCCTTTCACTTTGTGAGGTGAGCTAATATGTGTATGAAGTTTGGTCAAGATCCGATCAAAACTATTCCCTCTAGGCTGTATACAAGGACTTTAGTCATTTCCAATTTGTGACCTTGACCTTTGACCTTGAATATCAATAGGCCTCTTCCTCTTGCCACAAGAAATAAGTGTATGAAGTTTGGTCAAGATCAGATCAAAACTGTGTCCCTAGGCTGTATACTAAAGAATGACATACACACTTACTCACATATACACTTCACTCACTTACACAAGAACAAAGGCATTACTATACAACCCCCTTCAACTATGTTGCTAGAGGATAATAAACACGTATAAAAAATTCTTGATGTAAAATTTCAGACAGATAAACAGAACAATAAATCCTGTTTTTGGGAAAAACGAATGCCCCCGTTGGCATCTTTGTTAGTATAAACTTCATTTTCTGTTAAGTATGTGAAAGATCAAGGTCAACAGTTCTGGTTTCAATGGAAAGATTTTGTCACAAAAAATACACATGTGAAATATGAAAGCCCTATCACTTTGCATTCAAAAGTTATGCCAAATGTTAAAGTTTTTGAAAAGTAGGTCAAAGGTCGAGGTCAAGGTCATGAGGTCAAAACATTTGGTATCAATGGAAAGGTCTTGTCACAAGGAATACACATGTGAAATATGAAAGCTCTATCACCTTCCATTCAAAAGTTACGCCCAATGTTAAAAGTTTTTTCTCGAACAAACAGACAAACAGACGGACAGGCCAAAAACTATATGCCCCCAAATCTGTGATTCCGGGGGCATAAAAACAATATGCCTCCATGACTTTCAATATGCACAAATGAAAATGTCTAAGAAAATGTTTTCATCATTTTACTCTATTCGTTTTAGTTCGCATAAATACAGATCAGTGGAAAACAATACAATATATTACATCTATACATATTTACAGAACTATTTACATATTTACAAACTTACAATGCATGCACAGTGCATACATGTGCATATCAGATTCATAGTTTACATAGTTTATATGTAAGAATTGAAAAATACAAAAATATAACTAAAGGTATAAAAGTTCCTAAAATACAGGTTTTCTTGAGAATCTGGACATAGATCTGTCTATAATTTATTCAGATCTGAGAATTTGTAATATGTAATGGTAAAACACTAGTAACCTAAATTGCCACAACGATAAATAAAATTTCAGATCTACAGATATATTATGGACGGAAAAGAAATCATTTGTTTTTCAAGAACAATAACCCTTTGAGTAATGATAAAAAATTCATAATATGACATAATAAAAAATGAAATATGGCAAATATAGAAAGTTTTTTATTTTATTTTTTTTTTTCAATTTATTGAAATGTTTACACCGATGTTTTTCCAAATGGACTAATAAGATCCAATATTGAAAAAGCTGATAAATAAAAACATTTTGCCAGAATCTATTTTAAAAACCTGTAGTAAAAAGGCTACATTAATTTGACCTTTGTAGTTGAATTTGATCTTTTTTAATCTTGTCATGTGTCCGAAAATATTCAAATTCCACACAGTTTTTAAAAAAAAATATTCTAACATGACTTGAGGTTTACTCCCTATATGTACTATAGAACTCGCCTGGTGTAAAATCTCCAACAAACTTCCAGTTCGCTAAGCTCTGCCTATGCACATGTGCTATGCAGCTCGTGCAGAACAATATAAGAATAGAAATAACAACTAGCTAGCTGTGATTTGTTGTCCAGTAATTCCCCTCGTCACATGAACCAATCATATTATCACTCTGCTCCGTGGCTCGTTGATAATTTTATTGGATCATGCGACATGGGGAAATACTGGACAACAAACCTCCACTAGCTAATTGTTATTTCTTAATTTCACTATAAGCCCTGTCAAATACAAATTTTTGTTTCAATGCTAATTAAGTTTGGGCAGAAAAAATTATACGGCTTTTCTTTTTAAAAGAAAATTCACGATATATTTTCGTCTAATGGTAATATAGGAAAAAATATTTCCATGTCTTGAACATGTTGAATGGTAACAAAGAACAAAATATAAAATATAGCATGTATTTACCATGGCCTACATTTATCACAGTGTAATGAGAACATGATTCTGAAAATGAAATGCAACTGAAAAATTCTTAATTTTCTACAAAAATGACAATAATTAATTAATAAATAATCAATTACCTCATACATGTAGTTTAAGCACTACACTAATATCATATTTTACTATGTACATGACTTAGATAACTACATATACATGTACAAATGTAACAACCATTCTTCTGCACTAATGCTATACATAACAATATATTAATGAGATAAAATAAATAAAATTATAAATAAAATATGGTCGTAAAAAGGCACTCTTGCAATTTGACCACAAATATCACAGTTTATAATGAGTCATGAGGTATACAAATAAAAGTCTATGTATGATTTTAATTCCATGACATTACGTAAAGGTATACTTTGCATTTTCACAATCAACTGGTCTGTGAAGTCTATACACCAAATTCTAATTGAATGTGAAGATTTTTTTCAAAAGTCTATACTGCTACTTTTCTGCTTTGTTTTACATTTTGACGTCACTGTAAATTTCAGACAAAATTTCATTGTTGTTGACTCCATGAAAAAACATTGCCAAATGTTATCAGCTCAGCCTTTCAGAGACAAATTTTCTAGTTTTTTTCTGCATGGTTAGGTGCATAATAAGTAGATCGGATGCCATTTACTGAATGGAAGACCATCGTTACCTAATCGTGTTTATAACAATTTAATATCACATTTTTTTTTTCCTCAACGCTGCCATTTCACTGAAATTAAAAGAAATATATTACGTTAAAAAATTTGTACCAAACAAATGAAAATTTCCTTGCAGATAAAGGTACTTTGTAGTGATTTCATTGCTAGTAGTGTATGTAATGAGACAAACTTGATCAGTGTCCTAAGATTTGCCTAATTGTTGTATATAAACAGGATACAAAAATAACTAAATCACAAAATAAATCAATGTGCAGTCAAAGACGAAAAAGAGTTATCCTTCCATGACATCTGTCTTTCGGGGCCAAATTTGGCAATAAATTATCTATATCTGTATATGCTTTCTTTCAATGGACTAGTTAAAGTTGTTAAACATTGATATCAATATAGAAATTTAAAGTACCATAAAGCTGTCTATAGGGATTTCTCTATACTTCTGTAGATTTCTCTAATTCTTCTTCTGAGTCCTCGTTTTCGGACATAAACATCAGATCCCCACTCTTTGTCTTCACTGCCGTAAGCTGTAATGTAATCATTATGTATAATTAGATAGATTGGCAAGTCCTTATGATAGTGATAGTGATGAGCCATGATGCATCTCGGAAAAATAGTGATTTCTGCTTAAAAATCGCTTTAAATTTTTTATTGACAGCAAAAATCACACATCAAAAGATTCAGCAACTCTTTAACAGAACAATCATAAGAATAAAAAAAATAAATAAAATGCCTCATAACATCTGAAGATTAATTTGTAAATAAAGGGTTCAAATAATTGTAATTTTGGCATTGGTACTTCAAAGTAATAAAGAAATGGTATTTCAAGTTACTTTTTGTTGTTCTAAACAATAGAAAAGGAGGTCAAAAGTAATGATTTTGTTTTATATTCCCTAAACGAAATCAAAGTACAAAAAAGTTTCCTCTCCCTAATATTTTCAGAATAAGATAGAAACAAACAATCAACTACATGTAGTTACTGTCAGTTAGAAACATGAAACAAAGTAGAAATACCTTTTTCTTCTTCTTCTTCTTCTGATTATCTTCATCACTACTGTCATCTGGAGTTCTGTCATCTGGGGTACCTTGCACTGAAGGTAAAAAGAAGAATCAATTCAACTTTGATATAATGTATGTATACTTTTTTCTCAATTTATCTTCAGTCACAAAAATTTTTTTTTTTTTCGAGGAAGGTTAGGATAATGTCAGAATTAAGAAATCTTGTGTTAGGTCTTGGTTGAAAAAGAAATGGATAGCCTGAAACTCATTTCTAATCTTTATAATGATTCAAACTCACTTTCTTCAGCTACGTAGTTTGCTGGGAAGAAGCCTTGCTGGCCGTCGGCTAATTCACCCATCCACCATAGATCACTGTCTTTGTACAACACGGATATCACATCACCTTTAAATATCGTCAGTTCGTCCAACCTCTGAGCTCTATAGTCATACAAAACTACAACCTGTAAAGGAAAACAAATTTTAAATTCATTGTTGATTAAACCTAAATGGAATAGTAAACTTGGAACCAACAGCCTGTTTGTCCCCTGCTTTAGTGAATGCATGGGGATATTGAAACCGGTTTGTCCGTCCCTCTGTCAGTCACAAAAACTTTAACCTTTGGCATAATTTTGTGTGTAGACTGAGCTCAAGCAAAGTCAAGGTCATAAGAATGAACCTTGGCACCAAAAGGAGGGTCTTATAACAAGGCATATTTATGTGAAATTTGTAAGCCATTTACCATTCAAAAGTTATACTCAAGATTATAGGCTGGACGGACAAACATTACATACAACAAGACAAACGAAACAATCAACCCTTTAGCAAGGGCATAGAAATTTGTATTTGATATGTTTATGATATGTCGTACCAAGCATAGACTACTAACCTGTTTATACTGAGGAATAGCCTTTCCTGCCGGAGCTTGGAATACAAACTGCGTCTTCTTTTGAGACTGAAAAATAAAGATTCATTCAGATACATTGAATAAAAAGATTTAAAGCAAATAAAGCTGGAATCATGTGAAATCTTCAGTTAAGACAGAACCTTTATTAAACATGTAAATTTATATTCAAGAATGGACAAATTTTACAGAGTGAAGATATTTATGTAAACTTCATTAAATTTTAATTTACATATTATATGAAATTCCTTTAAGCAAAACATACTGAAATTTGATTTTTGGTATGACCTTGACCCTAACCTTTAGATATTACATAATTGAAGAATTTTCTTTATACTTTCATGATGATAAAGATTTAGTAAAAGAAGATGTACCCTGTGCCATAAGGGCAGAGTAGAAAGGCTGCAAAAAAATTATCATTCAATATTTAAAATTTGTGAAAAAGCAGCTGTAATATTAGTTTTCTTACATGTGATAGCGTTAAAGTCGGAGGACGGCCAATAAATGTGGGACTTGTACTCCTAGCACCATGTTTTCCAACTGCAACAGAATAAAACAAATTAACTTAAAACATCAAAATTGGAAGATTCTCACATTTGGATGTAATATAATGGTACAACTAATGCTCATTGAGTTAACCCTTAATCATTGCACGGGCCAAGAAACAAGTAGGGTTTTGACTGAATAGTCCATTTCCAATCTTTTAAAATATCAAAGAAAAAATTCCAAAGTGAGATTTTTTGGTGTTGTTTTTCATTAGGACAATACCATTCAATACACGACTTCATTGTGATATAATAATGAGAAAGAACACAAAATGTCCCTAACAGAGACGGTATTTGTCAGCTTTGACATCCATTATTAAATTTGACTAGTGGTTAATAGACCATTTTCCAATTTTGTTAGAAAGCTCAAAATGTCTGAGTCGACATTTTTTGGTATTGTTTTTAATAATGGCGTCACTGTAGAAAGACGCAATCTCAATGAGACATAATAATTAAAAAGTGCGCAAAAATTGCTTATCTCGGACATTTTTCGTCATTTTTTCAGCTATTATGAATTTCGGCAAGTAGTCAATTGGAGAGAAGAAAATGTATCATATTGTCTGAGTTTTCATGAATATAAAGAAGAAGTTGAAGAAACCTTCTGCAAAGGCAGGTCTCCAATCGGAGTCACTAGACTTCATGTACATATTAGAGGACTTGAACTGTTGTTGCTGCATGTAGTTAGACATTGTGTGGGACGCATGAGGAGTAAATGCCTGTGGTCTGGCCATCTGAAAAAACAAAGAAATATTCAGATGAATCATCATAAATCAAACCCACAAATCCTTTCAAATTTTTAAAGTATGAAAGGACACGTGTGTTTAATTTTGCGCTTTATTGTGAGTGCTGTTGAGATTATCGTCAGGATCTTCTTTAACTCATTTGTGTCACACTTATGCCCTTTGCCGTGTGGAGCTCGTAAAAAAGTTCCCCGCGAGGGGTTTGACAGTAAGTGTTTTGAATATACCTCCCTGACATTGTCGCCATAACACTTTCTATATAGACATAACGTCAGACAGTGCATGAAGTTTTTATATTTTCATTTCCATACTTCATAAACATCGACGGCAGGTGCGGCTAGCCAGCAGGGGATGCTTACTCCTCCCGGGCACCTGGTCCCACCTCTAGCTTGCTAGGGGTCCGTCGATGTTTAATTTTGCGCTCTATTGTGAGTGCTGTTGAGATTATCGTCAGGATCTTCTTTAACTCACTTGTAGGCAGACACATTGTGTCATACCTGTCAACTTTGAAGTCATGAAAAGAGAGAGGGAGATCTACCTCCTTGGCACTTGAAAAAGAGGGAGATTGCACGTGAACCCATTTCGCTACATTTTTAATGATTTGCGACATTTTGCAAAAAAACAATTTTCAAATAATTCATTGTGCTAACATTTCAATGCAATAACACTTATAAACAATGAAACATGTATCAATAATTTATTGCATTCTATACATCTTTACTTGCATTTTGTCATGCAATTTCTCATGAAATGCTCTGAATGTTGCCATCAAGAGTTATTCTTCTTTGGAAAATATGCCAAAAGAGGGAGAAAGAGGGTGATCGGGCCAAAAAGAGGGAGATTTTGATATCCTTCGAGGGAGGAATGCCAAGAAGGGAGAAGAGGTCAAAAAGAGGGACTCCCTCCAAAAGAGGGAGAGTTGACATGTATGATTGTGCATGATGTCATTATTTCTTGCATACAGGAACTTGCCACAAATTTTTAAGAACCTTGTGTATCAGAATAGTCACACATGTGAAAAAAGAGACTTTTATTCAGAAAAAAAGCTTCAACGTGATATATTTTCTAAGATCCAAGTAATTGGATTGAATGAAATGCAAACAATAATATAAAATCTATATCAAATTGAAGGAGAGGAAAAACTTGACTAACCGTTGACCTCGGTGATTGCATGCCTTCTAAGGTTCTGAAATCTGACATTGGACCTCTTGGCGTTACTGTACCAGGTACGTCAAATCCTGACGTCAACATCTGACTCTAAATATAGAAATGATGAAATGATCAAGAGATGAAGTGACAGACATACAATTGGAACATCGGAAATGTTATTTCTGCAATTTCCACTTCTGTGTAAATTCCTCAACTATTATCTTTGGAAATATAAAATACTTGCTATAATTACATGTTACTTATTCATAAACAGACATGTAAGTCTTCAGTAATTAGTAAATATTTTTAATAATAAAATTTCAAATAAAAACATGTATTTTCAAAAAATTTGCAAAATCATATTTCTACATAATCTGCAGTTATTTATATCTCAGAAATCTGCAGTTTCTTTATGGACAAAGGAATTAGTCTATTACCCGGTAGGTACTAAGGACAATGGTGCATAAATGGATGAAATATAACTCACCGTAGCACTGTTTAATTTCTTGAGCACTTTGTCAAATCTTGCTGTAGCAGCCACTTGAAACTCCTCCTTCGTCATAATTCTGTCTGTTTTCTTGAAGAGTGTTGATTCTGTTCCTCTTAGCGGTGATCTGTAAAATTAGTTGTACAGCAAAAATTGAATGATTCAGAGTTCTTGAAAACTTCCATGAAATATTGGACATTTTTTATTTTTATTGATCCAAATAATTGTTATAACATGAGCCCAAATTT
This sequence comes from Pinctada fucata, assembly GCA_028142955.1. Classification (NCBI taxonomy): domain Eukaryota; kingdom Metazoa; phylum Mollusca; class Bivalvia; order Pterioida; family Pteriidae; genus Pinctada; species Pinctada fucata. The sequence continues at coordinate 42,939,933 of AP027103.1, forward strand.
TTATTGTATTGGCAAATCCGATAAAACTGATACTTTTCATGACCTCTGATGATAGAGAAAACATAAAATATGATGTAGAAGTCTAGAAATACATTGCTTATGAATTAACTATGGCAGTTTAACTTTAAACTAACAACTTTAAGATGTTGTTAAGCAGATACAGGGCTTTTAAATTACATTGGAAAAATAGCTTACGAAGGTCTGAGAGTGAATTCCTCCTCTTGTACTTTAGGTTCAGTCATTATGTGCCTTGGTGATAGTCCTGCATCAATCTGGGCAACTGTAGATGGTATATTGTAAGAAATGATTTAATAAAATCTATTTAATTCCATAAAAAAATCTAAAATCTTGAAATTTCTGACAGTAAGTTTCTGAGTTTATACATGTACATGTATTTTCTGGTTGTGAAGGTACAAGCTTGGTCTATTTTTACCTCAAGGTCCAAAACCTTCCTTGCATGATGTACATTTTACAATGATTGCATAATTTTGATGTTAATTTTTCTGCGTTATACCTTGTATTTGTTCTTGTTTGCAAATACTTTTCTTTAAGTATGAAAAACATTTACCTGATTTGAGATATATAACTTCCAATCATGCCATTGCATAAATTGAATTAAAATGCTATAAATGTACTCATCACACTCAAAATGAACAGATATAAATAATTCTTAAGGCTAATGTGATGATACATGTACAAACATCCTAACTGATCTAGACTCCGAGAAGGCAATCATATGTGTATACCTATATAATAACAACAATATTTACTTACTTTGAGGGCTATAGTTGTATATGAGTACTGGTTGGCTGTTACCAAGACAACACATGGCGATCATGTGATCCCTGGGATGATAGTCGATGTCTGTGACTGGCTGTTTATAATGTAGCTCTGAATACATGGCAACTTGGTCTCCTGGAAAGCACATGGACAAAATATAAATAACCTTACGATAAAACATCCTGTATAAATAGAATCATTCGCTGGTACCTTTTGCGGATTTGTAAAAGTTAATATTTTCACATGTACAATCATGGTTTGTGGATCTGCCGGCCTTGAAGACACATATATTCAGCTTTACATTAAGTGTTTTAATTCACCGAGACAGACTTTGGCGGTACAAGGCTGGTCGTGAAAGTAGTGAAGGTTAATACACAGAAAATGATTTAATGTACACAGTATTAATATCAAGAGAGCTGTTTTTATCTAAATAAAGCCAAAAGTATTCTTTACACATATGTAATTATTTGAAAATATGCAAATACTGTAACTAACATCTTTATTTCAATTGTTTCAAATATAATGTTCAGAGGATAAAAAGTCATTAGTGCAAGGTCATATACTCTGTTTGATGAAATTAAAGGCAAAGCACCGATTTTTGTCTATTCAAGACATACACCAATCAAGGCACATATAAAGATCACCATGATTATATTCCCTTTGCACCATTGTGATGAAAAATGGTGAAAAAATGCAATGATCGCTGTGCGATACAAGTCCCCTACCGGCGGCATAAATTTATGACTTGCATCCCTGTTCATCAGTTCCTCTTCTGCAACAACAGCCAAGAAAAGTCTGGGAAACTGAATTCACGAAATTTGCTAAGTCCAAGGGCCATAACTCTTGTGAAAATTAGTCAATCTAAATTAAACTCAAATCTGCATCACACTATAATGTATTCACATACAAAAAATCAGCTCATTATCTGCAATAACAGGTATGAAAAAGTCCGGGAAACTAAAAATTTCATGAAATTTGCTAAGTCCAAGGGCCATAACTCTTGTAAAAATAGGCCAATGGAAACCAAACTCAAACTTGGTCTGTATCACACTGAGATGTATTCATTTACCAAAAATCAGTGCATTATTTGCAATAGAACGAAAGGAAAGTCCGGAAACTCAAATTTTCATAAAATTTGCTAAGTCCAAGGGCCATAACTCTTGTAAAAATAGGTGAATCTAAAGCAAACTTAAACTTGATCTGTATCCCATTGAGATATATCCACATACCAAAAATGAGTTCAATTTTATCCAACAACAGCGGAAAAAAGTCCGGAAAAACTGAAATTTTCATAAAATTTGCTAAGTCCAAGGGCCATAACTCTTGTAAAATTAGGTCAATCGAAAGCAAACTCAAACTTGATCTGTATCACATAGAAAAATATCCACATACCAAAAATGAGTTCAATATATGCAACAACAGCAGAAAAAAGTCCGGAAAACTGAAACTTTCATAAAATTGGCTAAGTCCAAGGGCCATAACTCTTGTAAAATTAGGTCAATCGAAAGCAAACTCAAACTTGATCTGTATCACATTGAGATATATCCACATACCAAAAATGAGTTCAATATATGCAACAACAGCGGAAAAAAGTCAGGAAAACTGAAATTTTCATAAAATTGGCTAAGTCCAAGAGCCATAACTCTTGTAAAATTAGGTCAATCGAAAGCAAACTCAAACTTGATCTGTATCACATTGAGATATATCCACATACCAAAAATGAGTTCAATATATGCAACAACAGCGGAAAAAAGTCCGGAAAAACTGAAGTTTACATAAAATTGGCTAAGTCCAAGGGCCATAACTCTTGTAAAATTAGGTCAATCGAAAGCAAACTCAAACTTGATCGGTATCACATTGAGATATATCCATATACCAAAAATGAGTTCAATATATGCAACAACAGCAGAAAAAAGTCCGGAAAACTGAAATTTTCATAAAATTGGCTAAGTCCAAGGGCCATAACTCTTGTAAAATTAGGTCAATCGAAAGCAAACTCAAACTTGATCTGTATCACATTGAGATATATCCACATACCAAAAATGAGGTCAATATATGCAACAACAGCGAAAAAAAGTCCGGAAAACTGAAAATGGGACAGACGGACAGACGGACGGACGGACGGACGGACGGACGGACAGACAGACAGACCGAGAGGAAACTAAGAGTCCCCTTCGGCGTTGCCGGTAGGGGACTAAAAACTTGCCTGTTTCTGTATTCCATGCGTAGGCACAATTGTCTTCACTGCCGGAGAAAACAAAGGTACCACAAGGAGACAGGGTGCTTCTTATCCTCTCACGGAAATTCAAAGCTCCTATATACTTCTGCATGACCCGTTGTCTGAAATTATATGTTCATGATTGAGTGAAATTTTGATGCAATACATACATGTAAGTATTCTAGCATTGAAGCTCAAAGGAAAATTTTTATGGAAGTTAATTTAAAGTAAATTGATATAAAGTTTCAGACCAAATTTATGTTCAAATTAAAAATTCAGTACCATAATTTCAATATGTATACTTAAAGTACATGTACATGCATGTTCTATGTACCAAACAATAAAGATCTTTGAATTTTTTTTTTTCAATTTGAAATAATGACGCAAAAATGTAATCCCATATACATACTTGTATATCTCCTTACAATGTATTACGAATTTTTGAAATTGTTCAAAATTACAATTTCATATCACTTACACTCTCAAATCAAATAGTCTGATGATGTTGTCACGGCAATGAATAAGAAGTCTCCGCCCATTATGGTGCAGACTTAGGTGATTGATGGGTACATCTCTCATTTCTGGATCGGAAATCTTTGCAAAAATTGTCCAGTCCCGTAAAAATCCTGAATATCGAAAAAATATTTAACTTTAAAATCTTATTTCTGCTTTACAAGATTGGTATGGTTCTGTGTAGATGTTATAAATCAATATTAACCAGACATGATTTTTCATTTATTTTCAAAGAGATCTTGACCTTGCAGAATAACCTTTGTTCATGGTCATGACACATCATTGGGTCCAGGGCAACAATTCTTTTAAATATCATTCAAATCCATACCAAGAGGTATATAGAGTGTTCATGGTACATAGATTTTTGCAAGAGTCACTGTATTTAAGTAAGAATTAAAATATTGAAATTTTTTACCTAGAAAAATCATACCAAAATGGACATACTATGTATTATAATGATAAAACGCTTCCAGTACCTGAACGTTTTGTTTCGGATACAAAAACATTCCATATTATGATGGTTCCAGTACTGTCACCAGAATACATTTTTTCTCCATCAGAATCAAAACACAGAGAATTTACATGACCCCTGTGATCCTCAAGCTCTTGCTTCATCTGTAAAATAGGAAGGTGTATGTTTGTCATCAGAAAATAGGTTTCTCAGACACTTGATTTATATCAAATAATTATAAATTCTCTGTTTGCTGATAAAATTTTTGTATTTTGTATTCGTCCTCCCTAATTTTCATTCATCTACAGAAATAGCAATATTGACGACTTTTGTCACAATAATATAACATCTATCAGTATCAACAACTGACTGTGTTTAAAGTGTCACTTATCCATCATCCATACTTAAATACAGTGTCAACATTTCTAATTTTTTTCTTTTCAGAATGAAAGGACAAGTTTGAACAAAGTATCCCTTTCCAGAAGAAAATCTATTATAATGCAGTTCATTTCATCCTATTACTAGTGACCTTGGCCCATGACCTTTAAAGAAAATACATGAAGTAGCACATTCCTCTAATTCTATGCTATCATAACCTTCACTGCCCACAATCCACACTGGTCATACCCACCAGTGGCCACATGTGATCTGCCCTAGAGTGGATCTTAGATGTACAAACATAGGCTGGTGGGATAACAAACAACAATACTTACTCTGCTCTCAACATCTTCAGAGCCCACATCCCACACTCTGATCACCTGGTCATATCCACCAGTGGCCACTATATGATCCACCCTGGGGTGGATCTTAGATGTATTTATGTAGGCTGGGTGGGGTAAAACAACAATACTTACTCTGCTATCAGCATCTTCACTGCCCACATCCCACACTCTGATAACCTGGTCATACCCGCCAGTGGCCACTATATGATCCGCCCTGGGGTGGATCTTAGATGTATATACGTAGGCTGGGTGGGGTAAAACAACAATACTTACTCTGCTATCAGCATCTTCACTACCCACATCCCACACTCTGATAACCTGGTCATATCCACCAGTGGCCACTATATGATCCGCCCTGGGGTGGATCTTAGATGTATATACATATGCTGGGTGAGGTAGAAGTTGATCTGATCTACCCATCTCATCCATATCCCATAATCTGGAGAAAAATATCATTTCATTAAAGTATTATACAACTCTTTTGATACTTAAGTGTATCATTTGTAAAACCCGACCATCACAATGAATATTAGCTTTAAACGTGCAAAATTTCTATTTATAAAATACTGTTTATGTCTGTCCTTTTTGTATTGAATCTAAAATAACAGCAAGAAAGATGTCCCTTTATGGGGTCAGTCAAAATTGTTGCTCATCTATTTTCTTATTTTTGTGTAAATGACATTTATTTAAATATTCTACTGGTAAATTCCCAAAATATGATTGTTCTTTTCAGTTTGTGTACTGTAAATTTTAATAGCAAGGACTATTATTTGAATAGGATTGAAAAATATCTTGCTGTTCCATTGGCTGAGGCAGAGATTGGCTGACCATGCTAGGTCATATAATGTCCATTCAAATCTACAAATGTATATCTAAATATACAATAATAATAATTACCTGGCTGTTCCATCAGCTGAGGCAGAGATCAGATAGTTGTCCTTGGCTGACCATGCTAGGTCATATACAATGTTAAAATGTCCCTTCAATTCTCCCTTGTTCTCAAATGAAATAATCTAAAAGGAGAAAAGGTATAGTTTAAAATCTTACATCTTTGTGGAGCTAAATATATCTAAAATAAAATATTCAGTATTTAGTCTGAAACAAATTTTGAAAAACACAAGATTATATATAATTCATTATATTATAAATGCACAAAAAAGGTACAAGCGACCACGACACTAAACGTGTTTAAACCCAGCGGAAGGGACAGTACATCCCTTGAGCCGTCTGGATACACGAATATGTACTTATGTCCAGACAGAACCAGGGACAGTACATCCTTCATTCCGTTCGGACACAAGTACATAAAAAAACCTAACAACATACACACTCTCATGCTAGTCAGAACCTGTTCTGTACTGAAGCTCGAAAGGCTATAACTAGTACGCAAGTGGGCAATATTCTCAATCAATGAACCAAAGCAGACCCTGCGAGGGGCGAGTTCAGGTGCATTATATTATCATATTATATTTATTATATTATAATATACTAAAAAAACAATGCTGAAGTGAATGGGGTCAATTTCATGGATTATTAAATTGACAGAAAACAATAAAGGGGATACATAAAGATCTTGAAAATGAAGAAGGCAGTGTTTTGATTAAATTATTCATATTTTTTTTAAATATTAAGAGAATAACCTATAAATGATAGTGTCATCACAGGTTTATTCTATGCTCATCTTGGATTTCTTGAAAAAGGTATATAATTTATGCAAAGTTCATACCAAAATTACATCTTTAAGAAGTATCTAGCATTTTCATACTGTTAGTGATTTTTTTTGTCATTGTAAAGAGAAAGGGGAGGGGAACTTTAATTGTTGAAAACAAAAAATCATAAGCATTCCAGGATGAAACCCCTGGAAATGCTTTCTAGATCTAAACCTGTACTTGTCTCAAGTTTTTAAATTAGGATACAAATGTATATGGGTGAATTTAGGGGTTACCCTGCGTGTATTTTACAAAAACTGACAGGGTATCGACGAATCTCCTGTCAGAAATTGAGTTTTAAAAGGATATTTCTGACGGGATTCGCAGATACCTGTCAGTTTTTGTAAAACATCAGTATGGTTACCCTATTCTAATGCTTTAGTCAGTAAGAAGCTGGAAAACGTCTGCTTTTAACGACATCGCCATAGAAACACATGAAATCATAGCAAAAACTGCAGTTAAACGTGAATCCCCTTGCATTTTTTTCTAAAATCGCTCAGCCAATCAGAGTGTGCGTTACAAACGGAGTGCATTAGAAATATAAATAGATAGATAGACAAGTATTTTGTTGATAGCTGGCAGGAATAGAATTTAGTCTTTTAATACCCAACCAATTTAGTATGGATTTAAAATGTGTTTATCAAGCATTGTTTTTCTTCAAAAGCATTCATAAAAAGTGCTCTAAAAGTGATCAGTTAGAAAACACAAAGATGTTGGTTAAGTATTCCCTCATAACTAGTGCATTTAGAGAGAAGGATACTTTTATACTTGGATATTCTACAGAAACTGCATGTAGAATTCAGGAAAATTGTGGTGCAGAAAAGACACTTTTACTAGAAATTCATAGACGAAACATAGTGTACACTTGAAATGAAGTCACTGTAATTGTCAGAATGATGTGTGACAATTGCTCATTTTCCAGTAAACTCGTGAGATGAGACAGTCAAACACCAGACATCACAAAATTTCGCGAATTTTTCATTAAGACATCAAAATAAAGAGTATCATCACACGTCAAAGTACTTCAAGACGGTACAATGGAAAATTTTGCCAAATGATGTTATGTCTGGTGTCTGTGTGTATAAAATAAAGGTTAGGAACGGTCGTATCTTTTATCTGGAAAATGGACTACTATTGACCATTTTTTTGTGATGTACATATACTTCTTTTCTTTTTTCATGTATCAAGTATTTAATTGTTACTGCGGTAGAATTTTTAATGTGTTAATGAATCATTAAAGGTTTAATTTTTTTGGTGGAATATTATATAGGATATATGACTAGGAAAGAGTCAAAAGGAAAGCAAAATTGATATTAAAATATATCCAACTTTGTTGTTAGTGGCAAAGCTAAATAGGATTTGTTTGTGAAACATTTAAGACCACCTACAGCATTAAACAAAATTTGATCATTTTGTATGATGATTTTTCAGAGGATTTAAAGGTCAAATTCAAGGCCATGTGGTACACCATTTTACCATCAATAGAAAGTTAGCGATTAGACAGACAGACAGACAGGCCAAAAACTTTGCATATACCTTAAACCTCCAGTTGCATAAGCATTCAAAATAAATAACCAGTACTTAATAAAATGCTTCAAAATTGAAGAACGCTGACTTACATCCAAGTTCTGAATCTGTTAAACAATTCCATCATCAGTTTTGATGAATTATATGGTATGCATTCATTTTGATGAAAAAAAAGCTTAAAATCAAACAATTTCTTAAACTGAGTGCATGTAATTTTCATAGAAATTAAATTTGGGTTTTATTTTTTTCATGGGTGAAAAAGGAGGACACATGCTGTAAGAGACAGGATTGTAAATCACATGTACCTGTACATACATGTATACCATTTTATATAAAACTTGCTTTTATCAGCTTTGTAAGGGAGGATAAAAGGAATGAGAGATTAGACTACTTGCTAGAATTCATGATGGCTGACAAAATAACAAAAAATGTCGGAGGTAGGCAATTTTTCATTGTTACGTCTCAATGGAATTATGTCTTTTAACGGTGACGTCATAATGAGAAACAACGCCAAAATGTTGAGTCGGACATTTTGAGCTTTTAAACAAGATTGGAAAATGTTCTATTCCCAGTTGTTCATATGATCTTTCCAATGATTCAAATGATAGGTCCTCATTCCTTGTATACTTACATCATATATTATGATAGGATATTGTTCTTTATCTTGACATGCACAAGCCAGGCTCCTGGAAAATGAAGAACATTGTTTAATTGAATAGAACAAAGCAGAATACAAGCAAAGATTTTTGAAAAGAAAAAAATAATGTTAATCATATCTGAACTTGCATAAGTGTTAAAATAACATATCACAGTTTCAGCTATTACTTATTGTAAACGTGGAAATTTTTGCATGGGGATAGTTTTCATGTTTTTGCGTGAATCCATAGATATCGCGAAAAATTCCCCCACCCCAAAAATATTCCCGCTGCATTCTTAAATGAGTATTTCCACCACATGTAACGTCTTGATGTTAGAATCACGAAATTTTCCCCCAGTGAAAATAACCACGTTTACAGTATTCATTTACTGTAAACATGGATATTTTCGAGGGGGAAAATTTTGTGAAATGTCCATTGCAACAGTATACGTGGGGGTAATTTTGGCAAAATTTGGAGTATTCCCTTCAGTGTTTTATACTTGTAGCACTTTTCACGCGGGGGTTATTTTCATGATCATGCGGGGGTTAGTTTCATGATAATTGTACAATCGCCAAAACTATCCCAATGCGAAAATTTCCATGTTTATGTTTCTGCTAAAGATGGTATGGCCGGATTGCAAAGTAAGTTTTTGTCACCAACTGGGTCAAGGTCACTAGGTCAAATATTACAGCATACATCGAGAGGTCTTGTCAGAGGCAACTTACATGTATAATATAAAGTTTCTACTGAATACAGTTCGTTAGATTTTGCTCAATCCAAACTTTAACCAAAATCTTTAACTAGGTCAAAGTCCAAGGTCAAGATTACAATGTCAAATGTTACAGCAAAATCTAAGTAACTATATGCAGTAGAAACTTTATATTATACATGAAGCTTGCCCATGACAAGACCTTTCAATTTATGCCATAACATTTGACCTAGTGACCTTGACCTTGGACTTTGACCTAGTTAAAGATTTTGGTTAAAGTTTCTGGTTGAGGCAAAATCTTAGGAACTATATGCAGTAGAAACTTTATATTATACATGAAGCTTGCCCATCACAAGACCTTTCAATTTATGCCGTAACATTTGACCTAGTGACCTTGACCTTGGACTTTGACTTACTCAAAGATTTTGGTTAAAGTTCCTGGTTTAAGCAAAATCTATGGATCTGTATGCAGTAGAAACTTTATATTATACATGAAGCTTGCACATGACAAGACCTTTCAATTTATGCCATAACATTTGACCTAGTGACCTTGACCTTGGACTTTGACCTAGTTAAGGATTTTGGTTAAAGTTCCTGGTTTAAGCAAAATCTATAGAACTGTATGCAGTAGAAACTTTATGTTATACATGTAGGTTGCCTTTGACAAAACCTTTCAATTTATGCTGTATTATTTGACCTATTGACCTTGACCCAGTTAGTGACAAAAACTTACTTTGCAATCCGGCCATACCGTCTTTAGCAGTGTTTTATTTTTTTTAACTACTATGAATACTCATTTGTATCCCTACCTTCCATCATGTGAAAATTTGATAGAAAAGCATCCCAGACTTCCTGTTGTTAAGGAAGCCAGTTGGTTGTTAGGGATTCTGCAGGTCTGTCCGGCTAGACGACTCCATGACGCTAAAGTCCTTGGGCCAGTCTTGCTGTAAACATTAGAATACATAAAGGTATAACTACATAAGGTTAAAAGATGCCCTGGTACTTGCTTCATCAATTGTCTAACTGACGTGTGCAAAATTTTTGAAAAGGTAAAAGAATAATCTTGTATAGCAAGAATTTGAATTAGAATATCATTTGAAATTGTTTAATTTTCGCCATAAAAGTTACAAAATAATTGTGTTTCTAAGCAATTCAAAAATTCTTGTTTAAATTAGCTCACTTTAAGACAGCGACATAATAATTCAAAATGTAAAAGCAAATTACTTAAGAAATGTCAAATTTGTAGCATTTCCTTGAATTTTGCCCTAGTTCCATTGAATTCAATAGATATTTTTCGATCTTATAAAATGGAGCTTAAAAACAATTTTGGCGGGGTTTTCATTATGATGTTACAAGTACTGAAACAATCTTATTGTGGCGTAACAATGGAAAACATTGACAAAAGTGATCGACACGGACATTCAAAGCTCCATTATAAAGACCAGCAAGTGGTATATTACATCAGATACCTGCACTTATGGTGAGTAATTCTGTGTATTGGAGAGTCCGCTTTGTACTTACTGAGATTTGTCTTTCCATGTAGAACTTTTCTTAAGATCTTGGTATGTCATTCCAGTTGCCTCCTGAAAATGAAAATTTTTAATGTGAAATTTACAATACACAAAGTCGGTGAAATCTTACAGAGCCCTGCTTCAAGTATGATTTGAACAAATGCAATATCTCTACACATGAAATTTGTCATATTTAGCAATACATCCATTGATTCATAATTTGTCAATAAGTAAATCGAAGGTTCTATTTGTATAATCCTACCTCTTGAGTGGCAAACATAGACCTCATAGCAGGTTCTATATTTTTTGGAGAGGTGATTCCTTTTAAGGTAACATACAGAGTTGATGGATAGGTGTCTCTCCGCCCCCTTTTCCACCATTGATAAACCTAAAATTATAAATGAATTGAAAAAGTGAATCAGAATCAAGATGAACTCTGAAAAAAAGACATGTAAGTCATAGATTCAACATGTTAATAGCAGTTCTCTGTAATGACCAAAATAATTTCAATAGCACATGGAAACAGCATGTCTCCAATTTTGGAGATTTTTGGTGTGGAAGGTGTATATGATGTCCTGAGACATAAATAAACTTTCTTTTTACAAATTAAGTTTTCGTTGCCATGGAAACCATGTTTGAAATTTTACGCATCAGTAGAATACTTGTAACATGGCATTTTCACAAGGCTCGTTTCTATGGTAACAGCTATTGTAGTCAACTGAAATTTCCTTACTTTTTCTCTTTATATCTTTAATAGTATAAATATTACACAAGAAGTATGTTTTTGCCCGCTATTCTCTTTGTCAATATGCATAAAATGTAAGCAAAAACCTGTTTTGAAGAGGCCCTTTTTAAGACCGAAAAAGCTCCTAATTTAACATGATTTTGCTCAAATTTAAGGGCAAATAATTAGAAATGTCAGGCTAACTTGATTTCTACTGCCAATTATCTTTAAAGTGTAATCCTCGATCTTTAAGAAAATGTTAAAATTTGAGTGGGACCTCTTCACAATTTTATTCAAAAGGGTATAAAATATGGTTACCATGGTGACATTCTGTTCAGTGCTATTACACATAGAGTAATGTACTGGTAAATTTTCAGCTGTCCGTTATATATTTTTAAGCATTTTTTTATCAGTGCATATAAAAGAGCATTAGTGATTAAAAAAATCTCCTTAAAAGTTTTCAAGGTCACAGGACCCAATGTCAAGGTCATCTTGAATGCAATTCACAAAATTTGGCAAAATTCTGCGATTTTTCAAAACTATGAGAGGCAGTTACTCATATATCATGCGGTATTGAGTAAAACAAACACATACATAGTGATATTGGATATATCCCCTATTTATTGACCAAAGTTGCAAAAAATCTCAAAATCAATGACATCCTTGATTTTTAGCTAGTATTTCATACATACATATAAAAGAATGTCAGATTATCATGATTTTTGTCTGGGGCTTATTTTTTTAGGAGAAATGTTCTGAACTAAAAATTGTAATGTTTTTCCATCTATCGGTCCTGATTTTAGAAAGAAGTATTTTTGACACAAAAATATGGCAGTCAAGCCTAAATTTAGTAACAATAAATAACAACAAAAATGCAAATTTTATTGAAACTGGAACTAATATTTTGAATTGACCTTGAAAATTAAAGTCAATGACCTTGAAGAATTTTGGAAGTGCTCAAATAAAGAACAATTTCTTCTGTTGTCCCTACATAAAGCTTAAGCAATATAAGTTATTTAAACCATACTAAAAATCAATTTGAAAAGATATAGTCATCATGTGTCAAATGAAAAGTTGCCATGGCAACCATTTTTGACCTCAAAATGTAGGAAAACAAAACAAGGTCCCACTTATTTTTTCCAGTGATTATATTTGTCACATGAAATCTATTTTGTTCTGACAACAGTGATGGTGTTATCAGCCAGACATTTTGTGTTATTTTTGCTTAAAAATGGTAAAAATTGGACAAAAATAGGCCTTGATTTTGACCTTATTTTATGGCAATTTTTGATTGATTTTGATCTGTTAGGATCCGGGTAATTGAAAAAAATGTCAAAAATTTATTATTTTTTCTAAAAAAAGAGGTTTTAAAGAATATAAGTTGTTAATACCAATTAACTCTGACAATGGTTTCCATGGCAACATAATAACCAAAGATGACTTATTTGACCATTTTTTAGTGCTATAAATAGACAGACCTCGTTTCCATGGCAACCGGAATATTTATTTTCAAAAAATTGTTATTTTTGTATTCAGGGCATTATACATACCATTTACAGAGAAAATCATGAAAATCCATGACATGCTGTTTCCAAAATATTTTGGTCCTTACAGAGAATTGATATTAAATGTTTATTTACATGATTTTAATAATGGAGCACATAGAAATGGCCATGTTGCCAGCTGAAACTTGGTATGTCCAGATTTCTAAGGCTCAGAGTTCATGTAATGTATCGGTTTTATCTAATTTGACGATAAAAAATTGTTTGGTCCAATGAAAACTCACCTTATATTTATTATTTGGACCGATAAAATTTCCCAAATGTCAGCTAATTCATTGGAAGATTTCAAGAACTCTGAATGCTATGAGAAACTATATCGCCTGTTGATGCACTATTTCATAATTGGTGCCTATGGATGCTTGATAATTAATTCAGTCATCATTTTTATAAATCACATATTCACCATTTGATCCCAAGCTAACTGATTTTTTTTTTTCAATTCAAGACTTACCTCTAGTTGGTTTGATTTAGAATTGGCACCAGAAGACGGCATGAAAAGCTGTAGCCTGACTTTGCCTCCTGTATTTGGCTTCTTGTTGTTACCTATGACCTGAAATCATAATGATACATTTAATTATCAAAAGTGTGTGATATACTATGTTCTAGTATGTCCCTACTTGCAAAGGTTGAGTATCTGATCTGAATTTAATAATGAACATCATTTTCATCATAAGTAATATTCTTCTTTTGATTTTGTCTATGTGAACAAATTTCCTAAATAGGGTATGTCAATCATATTCCTAGAGCTGCCCATTTCCAAACGAACGCTTCCGAGTAATTCTGTGAATCTAAGGCATGAAAATGGTCCATTTTCTATGAAAGATATTTTCTTTAAAATTTAAACTTTATTTATTTTACAACGTTTAACAAAAAAGTTACATAACTTATATTAATGTCTCATGTTGGCTCAGATGTTGGCGTGAGGGGGTCTAAGGAGCAGGAGGAAACCAGAGTACCCAGAGAAAAACCCCCTGCAGAGGCCTGGGTGGGGGACCGCCTACCCTCCCACATAAGACCCTTTGCCGAATCTGGGATTTGAAGCCGGTACCTTAGAGGTGAAAAGCGAGCGCGCTACCACTGCGTAACTCAGCCAGATATTTTCTTTGCTTTGAACTTTAATAGGAATTCTTTCTAATATGCAAGATTATAAAATACAATGTTGACATTTCCTCAATTTGTATTTTCATGTAATCTGCCATTATATAATTCAGTGGGTTTTTTCCTTGTTTAAGGGTCCAATTCGGCCCCTTCCCAATGCCAAATTTCCTCTAATTTCCCCCAAAAAATCACTCTTAAATTCCCAAATAGGAATGATGAAAATATCACCTAAGAAAATAAGACTCAAAACCTGGATGTCAGCACAAAATGTCCTATTTCTAAGTGCATTTTGAACTTTTTTATCTATACCTTGCTCAGTACAAGAAAATCAATGGATTAGCAGCATTAATAAATGATACTTTAGGGTTATACTTTGGTGAGAATTTGTATAAACATTATCCTAATTTCAGCAATATGTTGCAAATTTTCCCAAATGGGACAGGCACAGGCACCTCCCCCTCCCCCCCCCCAAAAAAAAACCTGTATAAATCAGTAGACTTACCTTTAGGAAAGCCCATGCTATCCTGTACCAGCCTCCCTGTGTACTACTTGACTGATTGCTAGCCGTGTTCATGCTCAGAAAATCCATTAACTAAAATAAAATGAACATTTCCATTATTTTGTTTCATTTCGTACGAATGCACACTGGCCTATTTATTATCTCAGCTTATTCATAAAAGTCTTATATTATTGCAACAATAATCTCAGGTCCAATACATCTGTTGCCCTTATCTCAAGTCAATAACTATCACCTTTACAACTTAAGCACAGTAAGGAAGGGAAATAAATGCTTGTAGATTATATAATTCAGACTATGATTACTATACATAAAGCTTTGATCAAACTTAAGTCTGCCCTATTGATACATGAGACTACACATCCCAATCAAAAACTTGTCTGGTTGTGATTTTTGTTAAACAAACCTTTCTTCACGTACATAATTCAATTTGTCAGTCTTGAATTCGTCCTCTTTTCACTGAGCTAAGAGGGTGAAAATAAAACGTGTCATATACTTGTATGTAATACGGGTTTTCTAAAAATCTTTAGTCTTTATTCATTCATCCTTCATTCTATCTTTGACTTCATGGTTTTACTTAAGACGATTATTTATCATTTTAAGGCTGATACGCTTAAGTTTACGATCTTGTTTCTACGATTTAATTACTAAGTGTCTGAGACCCCTGGTCTCATGGGTATCATTTTTCATACAATGTTCTCGACGACCATGCACATCTGTTGACCATAACTCAGTGCTTTTATCTTTGGAATGTAGAACTTACTGTCACTCTTTAACATTTGTAAGTTATAATTCTGTGAAATGTATTTAATGTATTCTGATTGGTTCTTGTCATGAGAGTGGGTGGAGTTTGATGTTAGGTGCATGAAAGTTAGTGAGAATTCTTTAGTTTTAGACCATCTTCCAAATTGTATGTTTAGAATTATTTAGGACTTAGACAAAATTATGAAATTAACGTTTGGAGTTTAATAAAATATTGAAATTAACATTATGACTTTTTGATTAATTGATGCCGTGCAAAATAAACAACAAGATAATGTTTGGTGGAGAAACTTCAAGAACATACCGTAACATGATGAATTGCTTTATAAACATTAAATGGTGGAGAAACTTCAAGAACATTACATGGTGGAGAATCTAAATTGAGACTTTATTGTTTGGACTAATTCCTGCGAAATGCATTTGGACTATTAGTATCATTCGGACTATTTCCTGCAAACCTAAGGAGAATATAAATTGTTACTTTGCTGTTTGGACAAACTCAAGTGCCAGTCCTGTTTACGAACTTAAATAATGAAATCGTTCTTAAATCTTTTCTAGTACTTTGCCTGTTTCCTGTGATATTCCTAATTATTATTTGGAAATTATATACATGCCACGTTGAAATTCCTTTATACAAGTGCAGGGTAGACTCCGTCAGCTGTAAGAGTCTGCAGTTCCCAAACGGAAAATAATTACGGGGAACGTGCTGATGAACATGCATGTTTCTTTTTAACGGACTGCAGTTTCTTCCTGGTTTTCTTTTCTATATTTGGATCAAATTGACCCTCTGAACTCAACTTAAGTCGACTTATGGATTATCACAGCTTATTGTTATCATTTATTATGGAAGCAGTAAACATGAATGAAAATGAACTTTAGATTATCGTGTGCGTACCTGACATATTACCTCCAGTTTCGGACCTCCAATACAATTGGTTGTCATTTTCGTCGTTTTCGAGAAGAGAAGACCCGTCTTTTACGCCTGATAGAAGAAGTGTTATATTTGATTTTCGGATAAAGAACAATCGCTACATGATAACGCAAGTGCAATACAACGCCGGTATTGAAGAACATTTGTCGAAATTTCACATCCCTGTAAATAGTCAAACTGCCGAAACTATATTAGAACAATCAGCGGTGATGCCATTAAAACAAACAGCAGTGAGACAACGCGTGAAGCCAACCGTCCAAGCCTTATCACTTCCCGCAGAGTCGATGAAGATAGAGATGTAGCAGATAACGTTTACTAGTATTCCATCGTGTAAATAATTGCCTTTTCAATGTTTGAATTTATTATGTATAATCTTGAAACCTGGTAATATGAACTTTGGACCGATGTATCAAGACATTGTTTTATCTAGTCTAGAACTTTTTCATCGTCTATTATAAATGTATACTCGATATTCTATGATCTGTTACCTTGCATTTTGAAAAATTGATCTGATATGTTTTTCTATGAACAAGCGTGGTGTATCGATAACATTTAAGATTTTTTTTCTTTGTGCAATTCATGTTTACTTGTATGGTTTTATTTGAAATTTATGTTGAATGTTTTGTTGTGTAAAGTCCCTTTTCGTCGGGGGGCGAGGTGATTATTGTTATGAATTGTTTAGTACCACGACGCATCTGTCACCATGGTCTAATGATTATAACAATATTGTATGAGGTAGATCTACAAATTTGATTTTGTTTTGCATTTTCAGATGCAAGAGTAACATGGGTGTTACTGGGATTTTGAAGTTAAGTTACGATTTTCATTTCTGACCAAGACGTTTCTGTCGCAAGGGTCACACCGAAATAGTAACAGAGTACTTCATGGTTGAGTAAAGAATGTAATGAGATGCATTACAAGGTTTTATTTGAAGTAGTTACATTTTTCATTTCTAACCAAGACGTTTCTGTCGCAAGGGTTATACCGAAAAAGTAACAAGAGACTTCATTGTTTTGAAGAGAAAGTAACATTGAGGTTATGTTACGTGATTTTGTTTGAAGTAGTTACATTTTTCATTTCTAACCAAGACGTGTCTGTCGCAAGGGTTATACCGAAAAAGTAACAAAGGACTTCATGGTTGAATAAAGAAATTGTTTTCTTTGTAATTCGTTTGTTTGTTCGTTTGTCTTGATTTTGGGGAAGTATTGATTTTGATTTTAGAAGAATTTTGAAAAATAATAAAATGTGGTATTTTTGCTGAGAAAAAATCAAATATTACTAGTATAGAATCATCTCATTGAAATGAATGGAGTGTGTATTGTACATGTTATGGCGCAATGACAAGTACAGTCTGCAAAGTGTATATAAATGTCGTGATTTGATTATTTACTAAGAAACTTGATGAAACAATGTTTGAATTTGAAATAATTCATTAATTTTTAGTTTTGGGAAAAATTGGACTCTATACATCAATATTTTTATCCATTGAATTGACAAGACGTCAGTGAAAATGTATTTTTATAAATGATTTTTATCAACCCATGATGATTCAAAATTGATTTTCAATTTTCTTTTCTGGGGCGGATGTCATATACTTGTATGTAATACGGGTTTTCTAAAAATCTTTAGTCTTTATTCATTCATCCTTCATTCTATCTTTGACTTCATGGTTTTACTTAAGACGATTATTTATCATTTTAAGGCTGATACGCTTAAGTTTACGATCTTGTTTCTACGATTTAATTACTAAGTGTCTGAGACCCCTGGTCTCATGGGTATCATTTTTCATACAATGTTCTCGACGACCATGCACATCTGTTGACCATAACTCAGTGCTTTTATCTTTGGAATGTAGAACTTACTGTCACTCTTTAACATTTGTAAGTTATAATTCTGTGAAATGTATTTAATGTATTCTGATTGGTTCTTGTCATGAGAGTGGGTGGAGTTTGATGTTAGGTGCATGAAAGTTAGTGAGAATTCTTTAGTTTTAGACCATCTTCCAAATTGTATGTTCAGAATTATTTAGGACTTAGACAAAATTATGAAATTAACGTTTGGAGTTTAATAAAATATTGAAATTAACATTATGACTTTTTGATTAATTGATGCCGTGCAAAATAAACAACAAGATAATGTTTGGTGGAGAAACTTCAAGAACATACCGTAACATGATGAATTACTTTATAAACATTACATGGTGGAGAAACTTCAAGAACATTACAAACGGCTTCAGGGCAAAAAATTCTCTATATTATGCAGTGCTTGTTTTGTTATTAACACTCGGGATACTTACCTCGAAAAATATAATGACTTTAGGTTTGTCTGATGTGAAGTAGTTGTAGTTTTCATTGAATATAAGGACCTCCTCCCACACTGGCAATACTGACCTGTAAAATAAATAAGTTCACATTTCATTTGGCTTATCCCCTGTTATATACATGTAAGTTTTAAAAAAATAATATATACATGTAGATCATTGCTATCATAGGCGATGGAAAACTAAGTACTATCTGATAAATGCAGAAATTTCCAATCATGAGCTTTGTCTAATATTTTCCAGAGTTATTTTAACCTGTCACAGTTTTGTAGATCCCTATTTCAAATGGAATCAAACTTGTCCATTATATGACAGAACAGTTGCCTCTTGAGCATAATGCATAAACAATTAGCAAAGGACAACTACATGTATAAAGATTATAAACTGCTAGTCCAAGATCTCCCATGAAATATCGTAGTACTAAGAAAATTAACTTACTTTTGCTGTTTGAAATCAAATGGCTGAGTCATGATGGGTAGAACCCTGTCCACATTATCTCCCCTTGTTTCAAAGAAAGTTGTCACAGCTCGATCCCTGAGGAAAAGAATTAATAAAACTATCATTTTTTTTTTTGTTATGTAAACTACCAGTCAACCCTAAAGTTACCATTAAGTTATTAGCTTGCTGAAAAAAATTGCCATTTAGTCAATCTTTTTATTCACATTTATATAAACAAAGTAAGATCAGTTCTGTCTATGGATATTTATTTAGATTAATTTATTTATTTTATTTTAAAGTGCGAAAATACGATATGTGCGGTTATGCACTCATTTGGAAGAAGAAGAAGAATTAAGCCTGAACCAATTAATAGCAACATTTCAAAAACTTGATTCAAATTTTAAGTACAGTATATTAACTGACTTGTGTTGTTTTTCTAAGAGCTCTCCAGTTTCTTCATTAACGATATGAACTCTGACCATGGGATGCATGATATGGAAGTCGTTTTTGAGTTTGTCCGTTCTATGTATAGTAACGGCCAGAATTTGTCCCTCGTCCTCGATCTCTCTCGCCTCTTCTGCTTCAGCCTCTTCTGTTTCTGTGGAACAAGAGAAGTACATTTATTTGTTTAAAATGTAATTATACACTGACATGTTGTGAATTGTTTTATTGTTTTATGATTTATTGTATTTTATCATAGATTTCTATAATTGTCAACATATCAAATATTACATTAATTCTCTACAGTATTTAATATTTTTCATATTCATATACATTTCATATTAATGATCGTATTTCAGTATAACTTCTCTGTATCACACATCATCTATAATATATCATATCGCAATTAATTTCTACATTACGTATAATCCATAATTTACCTCTCTGAGTTTCATCGCCATCTTTTGGTTCTGTGTCAGCTTCTGCATCCTGTAAAACATACACTAAATTAACATGTACATGAGCCACTTTTCTTTTTAAAAATGCTGTAGATATATGTGTAAATATTAAGAGACCCTAGTTTACAATTTTTTGCCATTCACATCTGAAGTCAACATGTAAGGTTGCTTTGACTAGGGGCAATGGCAATTCATTGTTTTTTTAAGGATCCCCCACCCTAATAGAGTAATTCCGGTTAAACTTTATGCACATTTTCATAATTTCCCGACAAATGCCGATGATTTCATAATCAGGAATCTTTGGGGTGACAAAGTAGATCATGGTATGAGAAGTGTAATCCCTAATTTTAGCTAGAAAAGTATGTAAAGCATTCTTTTTGAAGAGAACAAAAATTCTTATTTCTGGTGATTTATAATTGAAAATGCATTAGGGGTTGAATACCTTAAATGAAGATTTTCATTCAACTTACATGAAAGCTAATCATCTTAAAAATATTGTAAATCATAAATTAAAATTTGTATTATGCATTTTCTTTTATTTACCTAATCAATGTAAAATTTGGCAATGAACATGATGAAGATATTGTTTGTGTCAAAACATTTAAAAGTATACATATTTTATATATTTTTTCCTATTCTTTATCTTTCCTTGGTGAATCTAAATGTACTCAATACTTGGCGAGAAAAAAATTACTCTCTTTTTATACCAGCCCATTTTTGACACAGCATGAGAAAATGGGAGTGCCTCTATTGTTTACTTTAGCAAAAATATATGACAAACAAATTACAGGTCTATTAACATCGATTATTGCAGAGAAGTTCAGTTGACTGAGGATAGATTTTGCCAGCGGCAGTCCAACACATAATAAGAAAAGCTTGCGCATGTAAAACAGAATGAAGTACATGGAAAAGATTATAACTTCAATGCCATTAAATATCAAATGTTTTGATTAGCATCAAGTGTTTGTTAAGGAATAATACTGCACATCCAATAGTTTAGTTAATTAGCCATCTATACTCAAGGTGACTTTGCAATGTTGACTAGTTTTGACTTTTGTGATTAAATTTTGTATATTGTTCATGTAAAGCTTAATTTGGAGATAAATACAAAAACATGTATCCCTGCACTTATGGATATCAAATCTAGCTAATTTAGAATGTGGACACTTGTTACTTTATCATATAACTTTCTACATACAAACATAATACATAAATCAAAAATTTAACCATTCTTCCACTGTTGAAAATTTGATGGTATTGTATAAAGGATACATGTATCGATACATGAACTTTTGGGTGAAATGAGCTTGTCTATTGCTAAGGCCACAAAAATTTAATTTTCAGTTTTACGGATTTCATTATTTCAAAATAGGGTCAGAAGAGGGGAAAACATAGGGTAATCAAAGATTACATAGCTCGCCTATACAGATTACAGATCACAATTAATTTTGAATGTTCGTTGACCACGCAAATAGTTCCTGATTATTTCAATCCCTCGTCTTCTTACATTTAATTTCTACGACTCTTTTTACACTAGATGATTCGTTTTTTACGTCAATGAGTCGCAGATGAGTTGAAAAAAAATATTCTAGCATGTTGATTGATGCTGCATCATCCTAATCGCAGAATGCCAGATGTGTTATGAGGCTCTAGAATTGATAGATTGTAGAACATTAGAGCCACAGATACCCCCTTTGGGGTTTAAAAAGATATTAAAAGTCTACTAAGCGACAGATTTTTGCATGAATCCATTTCTGAGCTTATTTTGATACTATCTAGCAGATATAAAAGTTTCAAGCAAAAAATGGTGGTGCGATTCGAGTATTTAATCGTCATATTAGTATAATTTACAAAGGATTATATAGGAAAAAATAATTGGGGTCTGATACCTATAAGCGCGCGTAGTGATATCACGTGTGTAACTAAATAGAGACCAGACGAGGGGAAAAGGAGAAAATATGATACATGTAGGATGAAAATATCATGTTCACGATACTGCTAGATGCCAATTCTTGTGTTATCAAGGCTGACCTGGCAAAAATTGGGGGGGGGGGGGGGGGTCGGGGCGAGCGAACATGGGAAAGGAGGCCGAGGTAAGGACAGAGTGTGATTTTTTTTTTCATTACTGCGACATGCTTGCATTAGCTGTGTGTCATGTTGTTACTTTTACCATAAATATATTTGATCTCATCCAATAGCCAAGCATTGCCTGGCTCCACCCCCCCCCCCCCCCCCCCCCCCCCCCCCCGCCTAAAAATAGGAAATCGGGGAAGGGGGGGGGGGGGCTCCGTTTTTCGATCTCCGCTCGTAGTTCACATGTACAACTGAACTTCATTTGCTGGAATAATGTTTTTATATGACATCTCATGCGTTCTGCACTAAAAATATAATTGAAATCGTAAAAGAATAAGTTTTCTGGTGTTTTAAACGTTAATTTTTAATTTTTTGTCGATACACTAAGAGGGCCTAACGAAAATTCATATAAATTCGAAAACGGTACATATGCAGTTTTTAGCACCATAAATTATGAGAATTCAGCCATTTGAAAGAGTCACATTTCATTTTTTATACATATCTGTAGAATTGTGGAAATAACAGAGATTTGAAAATAGCGTAATTGAAAATAATTCTTATCAAAAACTTGATTTTGGGGACATCAATAGACTACCTGTAAAATGCTACTATTTGAATAATAATGAAAGTATTGAGCTGAAACTTGATAGATAGCATCAGAAGATACCAAGGAAGAGTTCTGAAGCAAAAGTTTGACTTTCAATTAAAATTTTTGAGAGTTTTAGATTACAGATCACAATTAATTTTGAATGTTCGTTGACCACGCAAATAGTTCCTGATTATTTCAATCCCTCGTCTTCTTACATTTAATTTCTACGACTCTTTTTACACTAGATGATTCGTTTTTTACGTCAATGAGTCGCAGATGAGTTGAAAAAAAATATTCTAGCATGTTGATTGATGCTGCATCATCCTAATCGCGGAATGCCAGATGTGTTATGAGGCTCTAGAATTGATAGATTGTAGAACATTAGAGCCACAGATACCCCCTTTGGGGTTTAAAAAGATATTAAAAGTCTACTAAGCGACAGATTTTTGCATGAATCCATTTCTGAGCTTATTTTGATACTATCTAGCAGATATAAAAGTTTCAAGCAAAAAATGGTGGTGCGATTCGAGTATTTAATCGTCATATTAGTATAATTTACAAAGGATTATATAGGAAAAAATAATTGGGGTCTGATACCTACAGGTTTTTGTCAGAAACCAGGTTAAAGTTTTTGAAAAGTAGGTCAAAGTCCAAGGTCAAGGTCACTAGGTCAAAAGTCATGGTCTCAAATGAAAGGTCTCGTCACAAGGTATCTACATGTGAAATATCAAAGCCCTATCCCTTATAGTTCAAGAGATATAGCCCAGGTTAAAGTTTTGTCTACGGACGACGACGACACCAACGACGCCGAGGGTATGGCATTAGCTCTCCGGACTTTTTCGTCCCGGCGAGCTAAAAATAGAATTAAAATCAGTTAATTTCAACATTTTATGTACTTTTTTGTCACTATTGCCATGTTAATTCAGCTTGTTAATCATATTTTCAAAGCCACATATCCTAAAATGCTTGCACATTAAAGATTTAGCAACAACAAAAAAAGAAAACATCCTGTAACGGTCCGGCGAAATTCTGAGTGGAAGAAGAAATGTACATTCATATCGTTTTATTTTTTTCCAAAGGCAGATCCGTAAAACTTAGAATTAAATTTCTGTTGCCTAATCTACATAACAAGTTTCTTCAAACAATGATGCCCTAGATGACATAAAACGAAACAGCTGCAACATGAGAATATCAAACTTAAAGGTCAAGGTCAAAATGACAAATCTCATTTATCCGTGATTGTGAATTGACAGAGATACAAACCTCTTCAGTCTTCTTCTTTCCTTTTTTCTTCTTCCCTTTCTTCTTGGGCGTGGTTTCCTCTGTCAGATCTTTATCTTCAGATGTCGTGGCCTTCACATCTGTTTCTTCTTCGTCCTCTTTCTTGGCTTCATCTGTTTCTGAATAGAACATTAATTCAATTTGCTATTTGTGATTTTTTTTTTTTTTAATTTGTACCTCAGAATATGAATGCAAACTTCTAAAAAAAGATAATAAATGATGTGCCAGTCCAAATCAGAGGTACATGTAGGGGTGAGTTTGCTGGATTCTCATTAAGATCTAGAACTCAACTACATGCATTTGTTCATCCCCTAGACTTAGAGAATAGAGAACAGAGACAAAATTACCAACATTTCCCTACCTGTTGGACAAGACCCTGCCCCATCCTTGCCACAACTTCAATATGCCGCAACAAAATCATTTGTATCTATTATGATTCATGGACATCGTGTTGATTTTTCACTTCACTAGGAGACATTACCCAATTTTAGGTGATACAATGTACAATTAAGGTGCTCCATTTCAAGTCATAACGTTTTAAGTGCCACTAACAAATCTATCATTGTAATGAAGCAGAAGCATGGAAAAGCTAATATCACATCTTGCAATTTTTTGAAATTATGAATGTAAAATCATTCCAAGGAATGCACGTGTCGCCTGCTGCTGAAAAACATAGCAACACTTAGGAATTTAACTTTTATATATGCTGTGACATCCAAGTGTGACATACAGACAGACAACGGACAAAGTGATCCCTAAGTGTCGCTATGCTTCGCAGGCGACACAAAAGTGAAGATTGTGATTTGGGTCACAGGAGTGGGTGACAATCGATGGATTGTGAAATGTCCGACATTGCATCTGTTTGCAGACTTTTACATTACGGTATGATGTCATAATCAATGGCCCGTCAAACAATATACCCGTGGGGCCATTAGATTATTACATCATAATGTCAATTCCACTCACAATTAAAAAGATGTCAGACATTTGGCGATCGCTCAATCATCTGATTCAAGCTCTAAATGAGATCCTTAACATATGTAATATTATTTTTCAAACAGGCTAAACATTACATTGATACATGCAAATTTTTAAAGGCAAGATACTTGTAAATATCTATTTCAATTATCAAATAAAAATCTATACCTTTGTCCTTTGATTTGCCCTTCTTTCCTCTAGTTTTCTTACTGGGCGTACTTTCTTTAGCAGAGTCTTTTTCCTCTGTAATCTTTGTTTTGCTAACACTTTCCTCTTTTTCTTCTTCTGTTTTATCTACATTCTTCTTTTTCTTCTTCTTCTGAGCACTTTTAACTTCCTTTTCACCACTTTTTTCCTCACTCGTTTCAGATTTAATCTTCGTCTCTGTTCTGTCTGTCTCTTGTACGTCTTCTTTTGACTCAGATACAACTGGATCTTTCTTCTTCTTTTTCTTCTTCTCTTCCTTTACTTGATGCTCTTCAGATGAAGATTTGGCTGCCGTCTTTTCTTCATTAAGTTCATTCTTTTTCCGAGTTCGTTTGTATGATTTTTCTTCTTGCTCTGATCTTATTGACGTTATTTCAGGCGACATTGGACGATTATTTGATCTGCAATCGTAAAACATTTTCAAATAAATAGATTTAACAGACAAATTCTCCTCATGAAGATAGTACTCAAAATGTTCAATCTTACTCCTTTAATTTTTTTTTTCATTAAGACCTCACTATTGAAGATGCAGTCATTTACAGCACCCTTGTCGGCAAGACCAATCACTGTCAGACATTTTTAAAAATAACATGTGTAACCTGCACTGTTTTATTATAAACTTAAAATTGACCTTCAAATTCAATGTGACTTAAATCTTTTTCTTCTAATTTCATGCTTGTTATTGTAAGAAAGTTACAGCCAGTGTGACAACAAAATGATAGACATTCAGACAGAGGGAGGCCAGACAAAGTGAATTTAAAACTTTCCTTCACCGATTAAAATATGTACTTACTCTGAATCCTTCGTGTCTACATTTTTGGGTTTTTTGGTCTTCTTCTTAACCGTATCTTTCACTTCATCATCCCCTTTCAGCTGTTTTTCTCGACCTAATGATTAAAGTTTTGAATTGAATAAAGTTTAACACAATGTGATTTTTGCTGCTGTTTCTTATCATTTAACCATTCTAAAATGTTTATTATTTGGATATTCACTACTATTTTAAGTTTAAACAGTATTTATTTGAATAACAAATTTTCGAAATTACAATCAAAGAAACTATAGACTGAGCATTAATTTAAAACCTTATACAGTACATTAATTAGAGCTCTCTCCTACCACTGCTAGTGAATAAAAAGGTTAGTTTCACAGGTGGGGAAATTTCGCAAAATGATTGCAACAGTACGCTTGGGGTTCTTTTGGCGAAATCAGGAGTATTCACTTTGGTTTTTTACACTGGTTGTAATTTTCACGGGGGTTATTTTTGCGATAAAAAATTATCCCCACACGAGAATTTCCACGTTTATAGTTTACTTTATTAAAATTTTCAATACTGATATCCATATAATAATTTATGATCTTTGCTAATTATCATTCTGGGTCTTTGCTCATTTCTACTACAATTTGGTTGCACTAAACAAACTTCACTGATCGTACTTTGTCATAAGAATCTTACTAGTATTTTGAGTCTTTTGTTTTCTGTTGACATTTTTCTCTTTACTGCCACTGCTGGGGTCGTACATATTTGCTTTGATGGTTTCATCCTCTTCCTTTTTGAGGCCTTCACCTTTCCTCAAGGATTCAAGCTTCAAAATAATAACATTAAGTACAAATTATTGGAAGAATTATTAACAATAATTTGTTCATAGTATGAAAAATTTCTGAACTGCAAAAGAACAATATCGTTAAATGTATGACAATAAAAGATATTCCTTAGTATGTTTGTTTGACATTGATGACTATTTGATGAGATACAATGTAGGAAGTAAGTTTGACGACAAATTATCTGCATGCCCATTCTTGTTAATTTATAGATATATGTTAAAATTAGGGAATAGATAGCTTCTGACGATATATTTGCGGATGGAAAATGCTGATTTTACGGTCGCAAACTGAGTTTTTCTGGTGACACGCTAGCAGAGTCAGAAAAATGGATGATTGCACCGTAAAATCAGCATTTACCGTCCGCAAACATTATGTCAGTATCTAAGCAGTCTATATTTTTGTGGATATAAAGCGAAATGAGATGAAAGCAACATCAAAGCCTAGTATGTTCTCGTTTTAGAGCCATAACTTTGGAGCAAACAACCAATGAAATTTGACATTATAGCAACATTGCATTAGAACGAAGCATCAAAAATAGAAAATATACCATCAACAGCTAAACTCTGTTCTACATGTATAACCTCTCTTACCACGGAGTCTGTGTCCACGTCATCTTTCTTTTTCTTTTTCTTCTTTTTCTTTGCACCTCTAAGAAAAGAAATCTTCCTTGTTAAATTTGACATTTTCACAAACTTTTACATTGATCCTTGTACTTGATGTCAAGTTTAAATTGTCAGTTTCAATTACATGTAGTATTATTTGGGGCCATGTACACTACATGTAGTACAAAAATCATTCCAAGGAATGCAGGTGTCGCCTGCGAAACACAGTGACACTTAGGAATCACTTTTATATAGGGTGTGACATCCAAGTGCGACAGACAGACGGACAATGGACTAAGTGATCTCAAAGTGTCGCTATGCTTCGCAGGCAACACAATAAAATGTACATTTTAGTTTAAAGTTTTATGAACAAGACTTAGTACACATTCTGATATGTTATATTCATTGTTATTTGTATACAATTCCTTTCATTCACACATGTAGTTAATTCAACTTAGCCGATTAGGAACTTCTTCTAAGATTCTTTTTGAAATTTTTTAAAATAACAAATCTATGAACATGTACCTTTAGTATTAATGGTAAATACTTATTTTTCAGTACTGAATTTTTTGTCGTTTCATTTTAAACACTAATTCAGACACGGGTGTCCTCAGAGTATGGAATTGATTATATCATTGAATAAGTCTTCATTCATTTCTAAATTCAATGAGGTTTAAAAAAAAAATGCCAAAAAAGTGATAATTACTCTGTGGCTTGTGTGACAGCTTGTTGGAGAAGTTCATCAAATCTGGAACTACTTGTTGTTGTCTCCATCTCCATCATCTCTGAAAAAAATTATAATACATGTATCACAGTTTCAGAGCAGTTGTAGTATTTTCAGTTATACATTAATTATGATCTGTTCCTTTCTTTTCCATACTACATGTATAAGCAAATGGTAATCAGCACTTGGTCCTAAATTTCTAGAAATGAGTAGAATCCTCAGTATTCATTCTACATGTCCAACATAGACTTTTAATTTGGATTCATAATTAAGAAATCAAAAGGCACTATCTTCCCAGGGGCACAAACAAGATCTACTACACGGGTCCCCTAGCGAAAAGGTTGGAGGCAGGATCGGGGGATACCAGGTTCAATAGTCCATTTTCCAGAAAATATCTATCATCTATGACCGTTTTAAACCTTAATTTTATATGCACAGACACCAGACATCACATCATTTGGCAAATTTTTCCATTGCGACGTCACATCTGTTCGCACTGTCTTGAAGCACCTTGATGTGTTGCCATGCCTTTTATTTTGACGTCACAATGAAAATACCACCAAATTTTGTGATGTCTCAGTTGTTGTTGTCTGTCTGCCTTATAAATCGATTGGAAAATCATCTATTTCCACAAAAATCAATTTGGCACAGAATGATGAGTGTGTGTATGCTTTATATCTTCTCTGTAGGCTTGTACATGTAAATGATGTAAATATGTTCTTATCATATGCTAACATTAGATGGTACGCTCTGAAGAGCTTAATTTTTATTGTTGCAAAATACAAATGTACATAAACCCATTTTATATAAAGATTATCAAAATAAATAAAATACATGACTGTACAAATGTGATAAATAGAAAATACCGATTTCAGAATATCTCAAGGTGCACCCTTTCACAACAGCCTGCAATCTCAGAATCTGAACATAATATGACTGTGCTTGAAATCTTAGTCACAGCTTTAGAATATATTTGTTAGACTATCTGTACACTACATATCTGAGCAATTTGTATTGTCGCTGATCACTAACAATGTTCGAACTTATGAATGGAAGAAATACCCATAAAATTCAATATATACATATGTATATAGTTCATTTATTATAACATTTAACATTTGCTCTTAGCATCACAAGTTATCCTTTTGCGATTCTGGCACGGATCATTTCATTTTATTATGCTGCCGTTGACTGATACTAGTGATAGCACTTGCCTCAAGGGTAAGTCAACGGCAGCATAATAATAAAACGGATTGTGCCAAAATCGCAAAAGGGATTACACCACAGTGCAACAAATCAAATGATATGAAACTGCAGGAAAATAAATTGGTACAACAAAGAGAAGGCGGGATGCATTTAAGTTTCGGTTTGCATAGACTCAATGAAGAATAAACAAGTCTCGTCACGCTCTAGCACACGACTCTTTGAAAGAGAGCATGTAGATTGCCTTGTTATGTATGTAAATATCTATGTGTTTGAAAGTTCTGCTTATTTTCTATCTTCCATATCTATTTTGAATGCAAATAAACTCAATACAAACCTTTATAAAGCCTAAAAATCTGAGGAATTTCACCGTGCGCGTACAGTTACTACGACGTTCGGGATTCTCGGGGGTTTTGAAATCAACACGGAAGAAAACTAGTTCGACAAAATTTTAGTTCGTTGTGGGTCGTGTCGCGTCAATTGAAGCAAAGTCTGATATCACGATTGGCCTTGATATCAGCACTGAGGTGATCTATCCAGTGATTAAATACCTGTTGTTGTTAATAAAGAGTTCCGCGCTGTAGTACGCATTTATGTTAATTTCACAAGGGCGGATTTAGGGGGGTTTGGGGAGGTTCGGGAAACCCCCCCCGGTTTCCCAATTTTTTTTTATTTATTTTTGTTTTTTGTTTTTTGGTAACATTAGCACTCGGAAAAAAAATATGCAAACTGAGTAATAAAAAAATTGCTCAATGTCCACCAGAATTCACAATTTTGAAACAAAATTTACAAAAATTTTCTAATACATTCTATCGCATATCGATTCGATACCGTATCAAATGGCGTATTTGTGGATTCGTACAGACAATCGCGAAGTTTTTGTAATGTACGTCGCAGAGGGGGTTTTCTGTTTATTTATTCCCGAAAATTAACATGAACAAATACTATAATATGAACATGTTCAAATAATTTGCAAAACATGTACGTGTGTCAAACAATCAATGTAAATGGTACGGGGATCGAAACCTACACGTTTCTGTCCTCAAATACCCGGTTTGAGTATTTTTGTCATCTTCAAATTTTGCTAAAAACATACTTTGACATAACCGGAAAAATGGGCAAATATTTAACATTGTATATAGCTCGAATATGTTCCGGGGGCCTATAAATAAGCATTCAATTTTTCAAAGCCAAAACCCAATGATACTCAACATTTTTTACTCGACATCGTACCAATATTCTTAGTACATGTTACAGCAAGGACAAATCAACAAGCCAGGGGCGAAGCACGGCGTACATTTGTACGTCCACATCGTCTCGCGAAAAAAAAAAAAGGAGAGCGCCTCCCCCAGTTGCCAAAAAGAAGGGGGAGGGTCTTTTGAAATAGTATTTAAAGCAACCACTACTGTTCAGAAATAGATCAAAGACACTCCAGAAACCACCGATTTGAATGCATTTTTCGTAATTTTCTCGTGTTTCATTAGAACTCAATACAACCATGCGCGGATCCAGAGGGGAGACCGGGGGTCTGGCCCCCCCCTTGAGATTTTCGGAGGTGGGGTCCAGCTTTGGCCCATTTCTAATTGAAATGGGTCTAAAATGCATGAATGGCTTTGAAACCTAAAATGTCGGCTCGCTTCGCTCGCCATTTACAAATACAAAACTATTTTTTCTGCAAAATTCCTTAATTATTATCAATTGTTCATACTACGTAATTTTATATAATTGTCTTGGGTCTCAGGAACTCATATTTTGAACAGTCCCTTACTTCATAGGATGTAACCTCCTTCATCTTTTTCAAGGTTTTGTCATTTTAAAATGTCTGATTATTTGGAAAATGACACATCTCTTATCTATTTATTCTCATGAAATTCGCTCCGCTCGCCGATATAAGGAGTGAAATATTCAATGTTATAAATAATCATCTCGATCGAATCAAGACAAATTAATATTTCATATCTAAAAAAATTTCTGGCTCGCTACGCTCGCCAATTCTTCATAAAAATAAACGTGAAAGGAAAGCTAACAAAATTGCCCCCTCCCCCATCATGTGCACCGATATATATTTACCTACATGATAGATAGACTTCCTTAAATTTTGGAACCCCCCCCCCCCCCCCCCCCGACCAAAAATGCTGTACCCGCGCATGATACAACGATCGCTAACAAAGTGCAAGCGGTCGATTGGAAAGACTTTATGTGGACGTACCTATATAAGTATTTAGGGAATGTCATGTTCACATCTCAAGTTTTCTTCATCTTAGATACGGTTCATCGTCTGCTGACATCGAATCATATGCGTTATCCCATCTAAATTCAGCTCAAATACGCTCAAGAGGTCAGCAATTTGCTTCATTTTTTTTCCAAAATTTTCACGGGGGACCCCCTTCAAGGGGATGGGTAACATATTTCCATACTGTCCCCACTTGACCCTTCGGGCCTCGCAAGTCATCCCCCCCCCCCCAAAAAGTGTCTGTGCCCCCGGACAGCTGAAGTTCTTGGTGCAACCCTTCTTTATGGACGTCCACATCGAAAACATCCTGGCTACGCCCCTGCCAGCAGTAAAGGAGAAATTATTTTATTTAGAAATCTTTATTAACCACATAAATTGAGTGGAAAAAAAATGGTCTGAATATTCGAGAAGGTAAGGAGAAAATGTGCTCCAGAATGCACCATTTTATTCCATTTTTTCAAAAAATTTCCGGGGGAGGCCCCCCGGACCCCCACCTACAGGAGGGGGCAACCCCCTCCCGTACCCTCCCCCGATCGGCACTTCGTGCCTCGAATCGACCCTTTGGGCCGATACAAAACCCCCCCGCTTGCCACTCTGGATCCGCCACTGTTTCAAGTTAGATTTTTTTTTAAATTTCTTTAATAACAAGATCTGTGTTTGGACCCATTTCGTCGGAGAAACGCATCAATTGAAATTATTTTTTTATTTCAATAAAACAAAAGAATTGAATGAAACGAAAATAAAATGAATTTTTTTCTAGCGCAGATCTTGAGTCGGATGTTGGGAAGGTCAGGAACCCCCCCCCCCCCCCCCCTTTCCCCTTGAAGTGTTATTCGAGCACAATAAGTACAATTCTGGCGCATAATGATCATGTAAACATCTACATGACTGACAGTACTCCACATGATGTACAAATGGCAAGAGGGCACATGTTTCTAATGCCATGTCCACTTTTCGTCTTCACTGAGGGCCCTTTTGAGATTCTGGCACATGACCGTTACAAGTTGACAGAAGCATGGCAAAAACGTGCTCTGCCTGAATCCAAAAAGGGCTAGGCAGTGTCGGTCCGATGTGCATATCGATCATACTATATAGCTTTTCATAACTTTTTTTAATTTCTACATTAGATCTAGTTCTCAAAGCGCGGTTAACATAGTATTTTTGAAAATAGTACCATAATTTAAATGGTCTTGACAATCGCAGTTTTTGCTGAACATCATGACATTATGCAATATGTGAATCTGAAGATCGTCCAAACTCTGGTCCTATGAGATGTCCACATGAGAGACACTCAATCTGCACGCAGTTAGTACTGATGATGATGGATGGGGGTAGTTGTAGATACGAGATGTACTCCTAAAAGCAGCACATAACAATATTTTTTTTTTATAAAAGATGATGAAAGGTATAGATATTCATATTATGGGGGACAAATCGAATGGTATAGTATACTTTTATACAATGTGTACAAACAACTGTTCCATCGCGTGACCAACGGTAGTGTAACCAGGGCTAGGACCATGGATGACTCTAGCTATTGAAGGGCAATTTTTTCAGTGGTGGGTCCCGGTGGCAAACGAATCCATTCTTTAAAATCTCTCTAGGAAAAATGCATTTTTTACCTCAAGTTACTCAGTACAATCATATATACCACTAGCAGGGAACCAGAGAATCTTTCGGTAGTTATGCCACTTATCCAAACAAGCCAAAGCAAAAGCATTGCCTCGCATGGCAGCAGAATTGTTCCATTTTGTTTTTATCCCTTTAGCCTGTTAACAAAACAGATTTCCTAGACTGTCAAGAAGGCTGCTCTATTTCTTCAAATTGTGACCTTGACTTGAACCATAAGCTATTCACATGCAGTTTGATGAATATCAGAAGTGAACTACGACCCTTTGTTGCCAATAATGACCGTGACGTTTGACTCCTGACCTTGGCAATCTAAAGGTGTTGTTCTCTCAACATGGACTACTCATATTCAAAGTTTGATAGACATTGAAAGAAAACTGTGGTGTCTACAGCTTCCACAAGTTTTATTTAAAAAAAAAACAACAAATTGTGACATTGACCTTTGAACCCCGACATAGGTCATCGATACGCATTTTCCTCTTTCTATGAGTAAATCACATGTTGATAAACTTTTGAAAGTAACTTGTGATCTCTAGAGCATCTACAAGATTTTCAATTTTTTGCCAATCATGACCTTGACCTTATAAATCCCTAACCTGATAATAAAAAAACTCCGTCATCTTAGCATGTGCATCTCACATGCAATTTAAGTCGATCAACATCAGAAGTAAATTTTGATCACTATTTGGTTCATAAGGTTTTTTTTTTATAAATGCTACTTGTGACCTTGACATTTGGTACCTGACATCAAAAGCCACACACAAAAGGTGTTGTCCGCTAATCGTGGGTAACACAAACACACAGATTTTTGAACTTCTGAGTAAATATTGATCTCTAGAAGGTCCATAAGGTTTCACAAGTATATGAAATATTATTGGCAATTAAGACCTTGACCTTGAACATCAAAAGGTGTCCTCTCAAGATTGGCAACTCACATCAATGTTTGATGAACATCAGAAGTAAATTGTGATCTCTATACTGACTATAAAGTGTCGTCAAGGTTTTTCTTATTGCCATTTATAACATTGAACTTGAACTTTGTAAATCAAAGGTGTCGTTTTCTCACCATGGGCAACCCACAAGTAAAATTTGAAGAATAATGGAATTAAACTGTGAATTAGACTGTCCACAAGGTTTTACTGTAATTGACCATTTTGACCCTGACATTGACCTTGAAAACAAATAGGTGTAATCCTCTCACTATGTACAATTCACATGTAAAGTTTCATAAACAACTAAGTAAAAAGTGACCTCTAGAGGGTCCAGAAGCTTACAATGACCCACTCATCCACACCAACATCAACATGGTGGTATTTCTATACTCCCTTTACAACAAAGCTGCTCTGATGGGATAATAAAGTGATAGAAAGAATATTGCTGTTTCATTGACCGACTTCAATTCACTTGGCAGATAAGCCTAACAGCCGATTGCATTATTTCAAGTAATTTGATAAGGGTAAGTACCTCAGAGACTGAATTTATGGACATAGATATTCATGAGTAAGGTTGGCAGACTGACATAAACAGATCATAACAAAATAGAAGAATTTGAAATCTGCATTTATTTCAACTCTTATTTCTCTTTCTCCCTGTTACATCATTCTGTTTGTGCTAAGTACTAAGTACATCAGTACTAAAAACAAATAGTTCAAATCAATAAGGAATATCAACAATATATCAGAACAACCATCAGGTGAATGTTTTAATTAAAAATTCGTTAACAGATAAACAGTGATAATGAATGCTATATACATTATAACAATATGCACTCCAGTGTTCTATGTAATGTGAACTTGCGTAAAAATAAAATTTCGTTAGAGGAATGAATCACTATAAATAAAAAAAAAAATCTTCCTTGCCATAATATCATACCGAATATTCACTAAACGCATTAAATCATGTAGACAAAATTTCCTGCTATTTGATAAGAAATCAAAAGTCATGACATAAATATGGAATAAAGGAACAACTTTGGATATTGTTTTAAATCATGCTGTGACATACTATTATACATCATTAATGTAAATAAAATTAAAATAATTACATTTCTAAATTATGTAAATGGAATAACAACTCCGAATTAATTAAGGTATGCACTTGTAGATGCAAAGAAAAAAAACTAATTTAAAATTGTTTAAGAACAGGCATGTCGCCTGTCCCAAGTTTGATCCTAAATATGTGACCTTGACATTGCAGATGACTTTGACACTGAAAGATGACCTTGGACTTCAATGAATGTTTAGTCTCTTCTTGTTTGACCATCACTGCAAATCTAACGGTCGTGAAAAGTAAGTTATAGCCATTTATATGAAAGTGTTATATACTACCAGACAGACAGACAGATGCTGGAAATAGTGATCCCTAAATATCACCCTTCCGTTGCAGGGGACATAAAAATTACTTACTTTAGCCTTGTCTAACAACAGAGAATCAACTTAAAGTTTTGAAAAATAGTGTAGTCTTTCAAAAAAAAAGTACAAGGCTTATTTACAAACAATACATGTTCTAAATCTTCTCTCAACAATTATGAATATGGCACAAACTATAAAATACAACAGAATTGAAAATAATTTTCATATTCTTTTTGAAACCTTTTTTAAGTGCAGAAAAGGTGATACAAGTGTGATCTATGAAAGTCTTTTTAAGTTTGAAAGAAAAGGGGGGGGGGACAAAATTGAATTGTTTAACTATTTCATGACATTAAAACCTTATGACTAATGGAAATCTACAAAAATATTTTACATATCATAATAATTAGAATCAAAATGGCAAGAATGTACATCTACCTTATTAAATCCTTAAAAATGTACATCAATAATATTACAGTCTGATTAAAATTCAGCTCTCTTTATTTTGTAAACTTCATAGAATTAGTTTAAGAAATAAAGAGAGCTGAATTTTAATTACATTGATAATATTTTAAATCCTAAATATTAAATCTAATGTACTAATTATGCATTTCAAATGTCTATGAATCCATTAGTTAATTAATTAGTTGATTAATTGTTAGTGCAAAATATATACTAGTGTATGTACAAAGGTACACATGAAATCCTCTACCTCCTCTCTTTAAATCTTAAACCATGATTGATACATTTTGAATTTTGAGGATTAAATTTTACCTTTGGAATGATAATGTGCTGGTTTATCACGTTCATTTTATACATATTGACATGTAAATACAGATGAAAACCAAGTACATATACAATGTAATACATTTGAGAAAATTTGTCAAGCACTTCATCACTCATTTTAAATGAATATTAGATAAATAAATGAATCAAGCACTTTCTTTCTCATGTTGATAAAAATAAATTAAAATTAGAACTATAATCTAGTAAAAATGTGCATTATAAGTAATTGTACTATTAAAGTAGTACAAGATTATCATTCAAAAAAGAAACTGTGGTAATTTTAACAGTCGAACATAAACATTATCAAATTTATGTACCAATGCTCAATCAAACCAGTAAACTAAATTATAGTAATTAAAAGTAAATTCAGGATACAAAACTTTCTTTCCAAATCGAGAGAAGATCTACCTGTATACGACCTACCCTTTAAATGGAAAATGTCTCTAGTACCTTCAGAACATTAAAGTTTTCTGATTATACAATTTTGCATATCCAAAAGTTGGTTGAGCGTTTGTTTAATGGTACAATATCCAAGCTTGGATATACCACACATTTGTCAAGTGCAGATTAGATTGGGGACAGGGGGAATCCCCATCCCCCTGAATTTGCAAAAAATTAAATTTGCTTAAGGTTGATTTTGCAAAAAAAATATCTTCCCTGTTTTTATGTAACTATAGGCTGGACTGCTTGAGTATATGATTCAGGACTTGTCATTGGTCTATTGATTTAGATTAGAATCAACAGACCAATGACAAGTCCTCAATCATATTTGCTATTTTCGAAAACTATAGTTACTTCCCATTTGAGACGGTATCTGACGTAGGCTCATTATGACGTCATCAAATTCTATGGAAACAGTCCTAAAAGTCTGGGAAATGATGGTATTAAATTGATGTTACCATACCATTTTCATGACGTCACAATGGTTTTACGTCAGATACCGTCTGTAAGGGGAAAAAACTCTGTATTCCGCAAAGACTCAATATAAAAACAATATTCATATGGCATCAGACCAAATTCCGAATATGAACAAGGGTTGTAGAGGAGCTTTTGCATAATAGCAACTAGATGATGTGAAGAATACAACCTACACATTAAAGATACCGACATAATGCCAATAATAATCAAATGTTAATAAACAAAATTAATAAATAAAATATTCATTCCTCAATGATAATATAGACTTAAAATAAAAGACCACTTAACTTGATACTTTAAGGTAAATTTACCTAAGTCATCCTTTCCTCGCATACCATTTACATATGAGTAATGCTTATGACGCAACCACTTAAACAAAAGCTATATGTACATGTAATAACAGATCAAAGAAGTCATAATTTTCATTTAATTCTACCATAATATCAATATCATCTTTCATTATCACACATAATAAATGAAATACGGAAACCCATGATCATAATCATATCAAAACATTCCTTGACATTTCAAAAATTTTTAAAACTACTAGTCTAGTACTTCGTCTTATACCTTCCAAAACAAAGAAAAAGTATGTTAGTACTCTAGAGAATTAAATTAAAAATCATTCAAAGGAATGCATCTGTCGCCTGCGAAACATAGCGACACTCAGGAATCACTTTTATAGGGTGTGACAGACAGACAGACAGACAAACAACGGACAAAGTGATCCCCAAGTGCCGCTATGCTTCGCAGGCAACACAAAAAGGGAATCAAACAGGAGCATTGATTGCTTTGCGTATCTTTTGTTTCATGGATTTCTATGTGCTGGAAAAATTCACACGTACAAATACATGTATATACAGCCAGAATTTGTAAAATCTGAGTGTTAACACTGACAACATACACATATCACTGACTTTAAACAAAAGCGTCACAATTACAAAAACGTGAGGTATATAGGGTAATGATATGTTGTAGTACAACTCAGATTGATATGTGAGAGAGACACAACGTGCAAAAACTGAAATTCATTTAATGGATAAAATAAACGGTAACATTGGTTTCAATCACTCACCACAACACAAGCATCAATGGTGAAATTAACAGGAGGTATTCTGGAATAAACTTGTAAGTAGTTTTGAATATGAATTTGATAAAGTTTGCATTCGAAAATATTTACGAATTGTGTAAAGAGAAGACTTTTTAATCTGAACTGAAATGAACATATTTTTCTCTAGACATTTTTGAAAATGAAATCAATCATCTAAAGAAGTTTGTCAAAAGGTATATTAATGCCTTCTTGAGTAAGACAATGAAATGAATCCTATATACTTGAATTTTCCGAATTCACTTTAATTTATATAAAATCTCAATGTGACAAGAAGTGAGATAACAGATAGCACGTCACCATGAAAATAACACAGATGAATGAAAAATGAGTGATGACCTCGTAAGCCAAGAAATTACAGCAGCATGTTTAGGAAGTGACAAATGTTCCGTCGTGTTTATTTTGATTTGAGATTCTTGTTCAAATGCTGGGCAGTGTCAAGGGCAAATGAGAATTTTGGCAAAACAAAAAGTACTATTGTATGGAAATGTTGAACATGTTATGAAGAATAATCGCCTAAGCAGATAAATTTCATGATGAAAAAATGTTCTCAATACCTACTGATAAAATTATGAAATAATGATGATAAAGGTTTTCTCATTACCTACTGACAAAATTACAAAATAATGCTGAATTAATTAAATCAAAATAAGTAAATAAAAAAATTGTGAAATACAAGTTTTCGTCCCTGCAGAATGTATGACCTTGACCTTCACGGTGAATGTTTCCAACAAGTTTCACGGTGCATACTTTGCAAACAAGCAACATTACTGAAGTTTAAGAAAGAAAATATGACATTAAGATAAATATATATTACACACTAACATTGTGTATTGACATTTATTCAATGTGGGTTGGCTGAATAAGGATTAAGCTTTAAACGGACAGAAAGTTTTAGGAGGATGTAGAATTCTGAGTGTAAATGAATAATAAATAGTGAAAACAGATATTGAATCAAGTGATTCCTTCTGCCTTTAAATCTTTGGCAACATTAAATTTACATGTAACTGAAATTTTGTTTTTTATACAAATCACATACACGCACTATGTGGTCATGGAATGCTCGCAGATATACAGGATACATATGGAAGGTTTATATGGAATACAGTCTTTCACAAAAAGAATGGAATGTTGGTGGAGGATAGGTACACAAAATTATACGTAACATACGACTTAACAAATAATAAACAGTATTCTTGACTAGAAAGCAAGAAACGATATAAAATGTAATGACGAAACGATATGCATTGAAAATGTACAAAGATGCCCTCATAGTCATATTATAGTCATTAATAAAAAAAACGAACATTTTCAATGTAACACAAAAAATAACGATCACAATTGTCAACATGGACACACACGTGTAAAATACAACCACTTACATGTACAATTAGAATATGAAAACATCAAAATAAATTTGGTACAATAAGGCAGACAATAGTGAAAGAAAGCAATGCAATGGAAACGAAAAAGCACAACCACATTAATTCTTCAGTAAGCACATGTACAAATGTCAAACATCAATATATATAAATTGGCAGAAATACACTTGGGTATTTAATCCCAATATTCAGTGTTACTTTTTGTAGGACAAACTCATTCCTTCGAAATTGTAAGGAGATACAACAAAATATGGAGAAATCATATTACAATTAACAATGATTACCGGTAAGTCAAAAATCAAACTACAAGAAACTTTAAACCAGAAGTTTGACCTGCAACTGGTAGCATTTCAGAAAGGAGGAAACTTTTGTAAATGATGTCCAAAAGAGGCATCTTAGAAGAATCAAATTGTCAAAGTTCCAAGGTTACATATCGTGACTGATAACGATGGCAGATTACAACTCCGCATAATTTAACCATGATTAATAACTTCTAAAAATAATTACCATCACACCACTGTAATATGTGAAAAATTGAGGGGTTCAAAAATCAAATTTTCATCATTGGCTGAAGGTAAGACTGATACTGGAGTTACAAATTTTTCCGCATTTTTCGAAAAAAAAGTTCCATGAATGAAACAATGAACAACAAATAAATATACGGTAATTAAACAGACGACTCCTTGAGGCAAGGTGAGTACATTTTCTCCTTCTTGAAGATTTTGATTTGATCGCTATTCTGAAACTGCTTTGTGATATGTCTATGAAGGTTATACCTCGGAAATCCTTCAGTGAAGGAGTTTGTGTCCCCTTGAATGACAGCATCATAAACGGGTTTCCGTGACCTTGCTTCCAAGTGGTGGGAGGCTTTTTCAAGCTGATTGTTTCTTTGTGAATCTCTAATACTGTTATCTGTGTTAGACCGAGGCATGGCGGGTGAATGATTAATGGCAATGTCATCTTGAGGTCTACCTCTGTTGACTCGAGCTATCGTCGCAAATTTTGCTGTGGCACTCATTTCTGACTGAGGAATCTCACCATTCAATGCTGAAATAGAGTAATCATGATGATGATGTATATATATCATATTTGCGCTTCAGATCCAAGATACATGTTTCATGTAAAAGAAAATGGAGAAATCTCTAGACTTCTTTATTTTGAAAATAGGGATTTTTTTTTTTTTATGTCAAGGATTGATGAAATCTAACATGTCGACCAAAGGTATCAGATCTTACTACATTGTATTGAGATTAAGTACAATGATAAACATATGTATGGTTATACAATTTAGTTCATGTACATACAAAATGAGATAAACAGCAGATAACAACAGTGATTGTAAAGGAATTTTTATGTTCCATTTTCCATTATTTCTAAAAATTTCAATAGGCTTTTTCTTAAGAAAGTACACAGATTTCAATGGACCATCTTTCAAATTGATAGGACTAGGCCATATGGCTCCTACCCAATTCACTGAAACATGAGCGAACACCTGAGACTGACCCAGTTTTGGTTTCTCGTAAAGAAATTCATAGAATGAACTACTGACCACTATTCTTACCAGAGCTTCTCATATCGTTGTAGTAGTTTTGTTCCATTTCTGTACTGCGTGGCTGACTTTTGCTTCGTTTGTGGTAAACACTTAATGACTTTTTAGGCAGTACCCTTGTATTTTCTTGGATCTTTGACCTTTCTATCTTGGATCTTTCAGGCATCACCTCTGTTGGGGAAATCCCATTTTCTCGACTAGACACGTCATAATTTGGTTTTTCTATGGGAGACGGGACTCCAGTTTCCGAATGGAAACCTGGTCTTGTTGGATGCGATAACTGTCTTGTAACCAAAGGAGCAGAAACCTCAGGAGGTGCACTGCGTTTCAGTTGAGGGGTAGAAAACATACTCTGAGGGGGAACCGACATTACCGATTTCCGAACATTCTGAGGTCGTGAACTCGAAACCACATTAGAACTTGTAAAGGAATGCTGGTTGGCACAATTCTGTTTTGGCCTTGAATCCACCTCATCTGCGTAAAGTCTAGGGTTGTTCGTTTTGGAAACGCCTTGCGTTAGGTGAGTTCCACTGTTCAGTACCCTCTCCTCCTTATTCCCTGATATTGCACAATTTTGATTTTTGTCAGGTTTGTCTTTGGGGATCATATCACTCTGTTTTTGAGATGAATGTTTAGCACCATCTTGATACAAACTAGGATCATATCTTTGGACTTGCACTTGGCCTGTAGTATTGTTCTGCTTCACTATAAAAGCCTGAGTTTCAGGCAATTTTACCCTCAGACCGCTACCGTTCAAATATCTACCTTCAGACTTATTGCCATTCTCTCTAACCCTATCAGTCAATTTAGCGTCCTGTCTCGGCTTCAGGGTATTTGTTTTCCTGGCTGTCTGTTGTTCATCATACTGTTTCACACCATCCGGGTATGACTGTCTGTCATACAGAGACAGTCGTTGAGGATCTCTGGCTGGACTAGCATTATGATGTACATGACCATCAACTTGATCTACCCGATTTTCATGTGGATCTGAAATTCCGCGCAATTTTCCAGAAGGTCTGAGAGTATGATGATTTTTATTCTGTGAACCTGAAATTGGTATCAACGATTCTTCTCTGACATTTCGAGAAACAAATTGGTCAAAATCTGTCTCACATTCTGGACTTCTCTCTGCAGGCCTTCTCCTTTGTTCCAATTCCGTTGTGAGTTCGCGTGGATCCTCCACGTGACCTACATGCCGCTGTGGATGACTGAGAGGATAAAGTTTGTAGATCCAGTGGGACCCTGATGCCAAGTCTTCCTTGATTGCATCACTCACTCCTTTTCGCTGGTAAAACAAGAGGTAAGCAGAAGATGTTTTCACTTCAGCAGCAGACAGCTGCTTCACCTTGGAATCATCAAACTCATACCATCTCTGATCCAATGGATTTTTACAGAAGGCTGAAAAAAAACAAGATGTCTCTCTGAAACCACCTTTTAAGTAAACAAATGTACATATATGTGTATTAGAAAAATAGCAATCCAAGGAATGCTTGTGTCGCCTGCGAAGCGGTTTGATTATCATTCTAGAAAGTGGATCAAAATTCTTGAAAAGTAGGTCTAGGTCAAATATCTAGATCACGGTCAAAAGGTCAAATTGTATGGTCTGTGTAGAAAGGTCTTGTCACAAGGAATAAACATGTGAAATACCAAAGCCCTATCACTTACCAATCAAAAAATATATCCATTCTTAATTTTATTGAAAAGTAGGTCAAATATGTAGGTCAAGGTCAAAAGGTAAAAAAATAATGGTATGTGTAGAATGGCATTGTTACAAGGAAAATACATGTGAAATATCAAAGCCCTATCACCTACCAATCAAAAGATATAGCCAATGTTACTTTCTTGAAAAGTAGGTCAAATATCTAGATCAAGGTCAAAAGGTCAAATCTAATGGTCTGTGTAGAAAGGTCTTGTCAGAAGGAATACACATGTGAAATATCGAAGCCCTATCACTTACCAATCAAAAGATATAGCGAATCTTATCTTTTTTTTCAAAAGTAGGTCAAATATCTAGGTCAAGGTCACAAGGTCAAAAATAATGGTATGTGTAGAAAGGTCTTGCCACAAGGATTACACATGTGAAATATCGAAGTCCTAACACTTACCAATAAAAAGATATATCAATTCTTAATTTTTTTTGAAAAGTAGGTCAAATATGTAGGTCAAGGTCACTAGGTCAAAAATTATTGTATGTATAGGAAGGTCTTGTCACAAGGAATACATATGTGAAATATCAAAGCCCTATCACTTACCAATCAAAAGATATAGCGAATCTTATCTTTTTTTTCAAAAGTAGGTCAAACATCTAGGTCAAGGTCACAAGGTCAAAAATAATGGTATGTGTAGAAAGGTCTTGCCACAAGGATTGCACATGTGAAATATCAAAGCCCTATGACCTACCAATAAAAAGATATATCAATTCTTAATTTTTTTTGAAAAGTAGGTCAAATATGTAGGTCAAGGTCACTATGTCAAAAATTATTGTATGTATAGGAAGGTCTTGTCACAAGGAATACATATGTGAAATATCAAAGCCCTATCACTTACCAATCAAAAGATATAGCGAATCTTATCTTTTTTTTCAAAAGTAGGTCAAACATCTAGGTCAAGGTCACAGGTCAAAAATAATGGTATGTGTAGAAAGGTTTTGTCACAAGAATTGCACATGTGAAATATCAAAGCCCTATCACCTACCAATCAAAAGATATATCCATTCTTAATTTTTTTGAAAAGTAGATCAAATATGTAGGTCAAGGTCATTAGGTCAAAAATTATTGTATGTATAGGAAGGTCTTGTCACAAGGAATACATATGTGAAATATCAAAGCCCTATCACTTACCAATCAAAAGATATAGCGAATCTTATCTTTTTTTTCAAAAGTAGGTCAAACATCTAGGTCAAGGTCACAAGGTAAAAAATAATGGTATGTGTAGAAAGGTCTTGCCACAAGGATTGCACATGTGAAATATCAAAGCCCTATCACCTACCAATCAAAAGATATATCCATTCTTAATTTTTTTGAAAAGTAGGTCAAATATGTAGGTCAAGGTCACTAGGTCAAAAATTATGGTATGTGTAGGAAGGTCTTGTCACAAGGAATACACATGTGAAATATCAAAGCCCTATCACTTACCAATCAAAAGTTATGGGCTGTGACACCCAAAGTGTGACAGACAGACAGACAGACAGAC
Source organism: Pinctada fucata (assembly GCA_028142955.1). Taxonomy (NCBI): domain Eukaryota; kingdom Metazoa; phylum Mollusca; class Bivalvia; order Pterioida; family Pteriidae; genus Pinctada; species Pinctada fucata. Next base: position 42,984,366 of record AP027103.1, read on the forward strand.
GGACGGACGGACAGACGGACAACGGACAAAGTGATCCCTAAGTGTCGCTATGCTTCGCAGGCGACACAATAAAACGTAGCATTTAAGTGCAAAGCTCATTATAAGCAGACACATACATTCTGAAAAATACATCATGTGCCAATTATTTACTAACTGGTGTGACCTTGACCTTAATGATTGATATATTCCCTTGACGAAAAACAGGTCTCTCTCTTTCGTGCCATGTTGATACTTTGTGTAATTTTGAAGATCCTGGGGCTATAGGTTTAGACTAGATCCTGTCAACAAGGTTTTATGTACTTATAATAGCCTTAAATGGCCTTTACTTTTATCGAGTGGCCTATTGTGTCAAAGAATTCTTTAAGTTCTCACCTGTATAATGTCCACCCAACATGTTTCCATAGTGATTACAAACACCATAGAGGTCGTAGGTCATTTCAGAATCTGAGGTCAGATGATCTTGGTGCTCTGAGCGTTTGATGACATAAGGTGACATATCCAGACCTTCCACAGGAAAATCCACAAGTGTGCTCAGCTTGGTACGCCTTAAGCCAGTCTAGGTACAGAAAACTTACATGTCAGTGGTAAAATAGTGATTAGTAGCATTAAATAGAAATCACTGTAAATTTGTATTCAATTTAGCATTACTATTCTGTGGCATTCTGGTATTATTAATCTGATAAAGATTTTTCACTGAAGCATTTCTCCCTTTTTTGGAATTCCTGGATCCATGACTAAATTTTTTCTAAGAAAGCTAATTTTTTCTGACTGAAGCCCCCCCCCCCCCCCCCCCCATCTGATATCCTGAATCCATGACTGGTTATTATTGCCTTACCTGTCTAAATCTTTTCAGGTGTATAACCAGGATGTCAGGTAGGGACCAGAGACCCAATGATTTTGTTGCTCCTTGTTCTTGTTGTTGACAGTGAGGACAAGACCAGGCATTAGAACCTCCAAGCTGTAATACATAAAATTCATATAATGTAAATGGCTACACAACAGATTAAAAATGCACCTGTATGTCGGATTTTGAAAACAGTTCAAAAGAATACAGTTCTAAACCTGTACATATCCCTGATCAAATTCAAGACTTCCACAACCACATCTCGTGTGTACCTTGTGAAACACATGTACAATCAGCTAATAGCTGATTTTCCAATAGATTCATAAGGCGGACAGACACCAGACATCACAAAATTTGGCGATATTTTCATTGTGACATCTAAATAGAGCACATGACAACGCATAAAGTCAGTGCGACCGCACATGACGTCATAATTCAAAATGTTGTTAAATCATGTCTGGTGTCTGAGCGTATACATGTAAAATCAAGTTTTAAAACGGTCATAAATATTTTCTGGAAAATGGACTATTCGTTGCAGTTTTGGAATCAAATTTTGTATTGTCTGAACAACGCTTCATCATATGTATTGTACCTCATAGCAGGACGCTTTTGGAATGAATCAAATGAAATTCAAAAGCTGTTCCTATTCTAAATCTTGGAATAAATTCTGGATAATTGTACAGCCGAATTAAAAAACAATCTTTACACATTTTAAACATTTCAGCCAAATTACAAGTTATTCATACCCCATAGATCACTGAATTCCTGACATCACACCTGCTGGGGGACTTTTACATTACAACTTCATTATAGGCCACTTGCCGAAATTCATTAAAGGCCGACAAATGACGAAAAATGTCCAAGGCAGGCAAGTTTTGCGCACTTTTACATTGTTAGGTCATGATGGAATTGCTTCATTAAACAGTAACATCATAATGTAAAATAACGCCAAAAGATGTTGACTCGGACATTTGTGCTTTCTAACAAATCGGAAAATGGTCTATTAAATGGATGGTCAGACGATGTTTTGACTTGCCCTTTGATTATGTTGTCACAATTAAAAGTGCAATGTACATGTACAAGTCTGCCAGCAGGTGTAATTTGGTAGTCCCTCAATTGCTATTGCCATTTACATGTAAGATATTGTGATCACATGATGAGGTGCAGAATGGAGGAGACTTAGATGAAGTCTATTGTTGCTTAAGGTATTAGGGGTACAATGACAATATCGTCAAAAAGCTAGAAATTATGTACTTCGATATCTTACATATTTGTAGATATTTGATATTTTTGTAATATTTCATTCAACTCACCATGAAAATACATGGTCCCCAACATTGCCGAAGTCGTAGATCTTCGGCCAACTTTGTGGTATTTAATTTTTCTGTTATTGATATGACGGGAAGTAGAGTATTATAACCCTAATGCCTTGAGGGCTACCTTAATATAACACTAACAAACAATAAATATACTATAAACATGTAGAATACACTTACAGTTTCTTCTTTGGTAAAGCTCTGTATACATTGCTGTAAGGACACCCTAAATGGCTGGTGTTGGTATTGTTTGGCCTTTCTCACAGAGGAATGCTCCTGAACCTCGTCATTGTGGTTACATATAACCCTGAACAAAATTAACGTACGCTGGTTTACAAACCTTTCTTCACTCGCACATTCATGTAAGTAAAATATTATATCATCTTTATGTGAAAGTATTGTATTGTTTGGTAAAATATATGATAACATAAGAGAATATCTCCATTTGACACACAGATTTACCAAAGTCCGGAAAATTGAAGCATAGAATAGATTCTATTTATTTTTGAATTTGTCACTGTTACTTACTTGTCCTTAGTGACAGAGTCCCATTCAGCGACTAACTTTACATGTAGAGGACCAAAATCTTCACCATATAGTGACATAGCACTGAAAAAGAAATCAAAATGTTCTTATAAAAATCTATTAGCTTCACCATGTAGTAACATAGCACTAGAAAAGAAAAGGATTTTTTCTTTATTCATGTTATTTACAACTGATACGTGAATTGAACTCATTTTCTTATGGTATTTTTTACATAAATTTTGGAACTCATGTATCGTTTGATGGAAAACTTCAAGTGTTGCAACATACTCATGAATATTTTTTGCATATACATGTGATTGTGCATCATTTTAATATGTAACTTCAACAGTGGAGGATTAAGGGGGTAGGGGAGGGAGGCACCCAGCCCCCCCCTTTTTCATTCAAAGTTATTGATTCAGAATACTCTTTTTTATGCTTTACCTCTTTACTTTTTGAAAAATTTCTAGCTTGCTTCACTCATTTTTTTGTCACTCGCCGCACTTAATTTTTCATTACATATGCCTATTTTCCATCCTCACTTAACCTTCACCTTTCTTTGCTATTTTGCTTTAATGGATCCATATACATAAACATAATACAAATTCAAGGTGAATCTTGAATAATTACTAAATACTTCATGGGCCGATCTAAAGCCAGGTCAGACAGGTGAATAGCGAGGTTGCAATGCCCTAAACTTCCCTAACCTTCCCCTTTTTTGTAAAACAAATCTAGAGAATGGAAAACCATACAGAGAGAGAGAGAGAGAGAGAAATCATATTCTTTAGAAGAAATGTGATAATCTGTTCCTTAAATTGCCCGGCTCGTTCCGCCAATACATGTACATGTATATAAAGATATACAAGATTTTGATGACTGAAAGTAAACAGAATGAATACTTGATATCTTAAAATTTCTGGCTCGCCACCCTTGCCTGTTGTCGTATGAACTAAAGTAACACTCATCCCCCCTCACCCCCATTTAGGTCTCAGTTTTTGTTTGTTTTTTTTTCTTGTCAGCACTTCTGTGAACAATTTTCTTTGAAGCTGGACTTCAGGCCCCCCTTTTCTAAAATCATAGATCAGCCACTGTTAAAAAAAATTATGATTCAATATTTTTTACTTTCTGTAGTGTACAGTACTGCTTTTCACCCTACCTCTCTATCGTTTGAGTGTAGAATGGCATTATATCAGGATCTTCTTGCAGGTAGGATCTTGCAGGACAACTGTCAACAATTCGTAAATGAAACAATACGTCTAGTTTCTGAAACAAAATTTTAGTTTATGATTAACATTACAGTTTGCATTTATTAATGTTATGAAGTACTTCATCAAACAATAAATTCATTCCAAGGAATGCATGTGTCGCCTGCGAAATATAGCGACACTTAGTAATAACTTTTATATAGGGTGTGACAGACAGATGGACAAAGTGATCCCTAAGTGTCGCTATGCTTTGCAGATGACACAAAAATTGCACAGTTTTATCAGCTTTATCTTTGAGATCCATGTACCACCTATCTAATTTGTCTTTTTGTTACTTAACTAAAATTCTATCATGACAAGTATTCCTGTACATTGCATAAAGAATTGCTTTATATAATAAATAACGACTCAGATTTCAATGTAGTCAAGCTGAAATCCACCTTTTTCATACACGTCCATTAAAAAATTTTGATTTTTTATTAACATATCAAAATGTTAATTTTTTTTTCACGCTGGGGTAAATCTACAAGTACATTTGTCTATGAATTTACCGTACCTGCATTAGAATGCCATCTTTGACAGCTCTTCCCATAGATTTGAGAATTTCTTTCTGTAAACTTTTATAGTCAATATCCCTGGGTACCCTCATGGCAACTGGGTAACAGAACCTTGAGCTTCAAATAGAAGAATTAGCTATCAGAAAATATTTATACGTTTATACATTGTATCATTTATAAGACCTAGAACCAATAAAAAACATAGGGCCATCAGAGATGACAGTGCTCACCTCAACGGCATCATTGTCCCATGACCAGCATCTGTACCTACATTGCACAAAGTATTTCCAGATACATAATCCAAATAAGTTTGGTTGATTAAAAAAATTAAAAGAAAGCTGGAAATGAAGATTCTAATTTTACCATACCTGGTCAATCAAGCATGAAATATAGGTCAGATGCAGCCTCCGTACCATGCATTGTTGTAAGCATCCTTAGATGCATCATCCATGCAATTGTGGTTAATGAAGAACCAATAGTAAGGCGGGAATGGACCTGTCCCATTTTACCTAACCTGCTCACTCAAGCATGAAATGTGGGTCAGATGCAGCCTCCATACATTGCATTGTTGTAAGCATCCTCAGATGCATTATCCATGCAAGTTTGGTTGATGTGGGACTTATAGTTTGGCAGGAATGGACCTGTCTCGTTTTGCTTAACCTATAGTGCGGACGCCGACGACGGGGCGATAGCATAAGCCCCCCTCTACTTCGTCGAGGTGAGCTAAAAAGTTATTCAAAGAATTTAACCCTATTATAATCTTATTAAAAGACAAATACCATCATAAATAAATAACATCTCTTTCATAGTACAATACATGTAAATGTATGTACTATTTGATGTACCATTTGATAGAACAAATACCAAACAAGTACACAGCCAATTGTGCCTCACATGAATTTCATATAAAATGAGCATCATGTAAATTTCACATGAAAGTTCACGTAAAATTCATATAAATTTCACATAAGATTTATATGAAAAATATTTCACATGAATTTCACAAAAATTTCCTTCACATGAAATTTTCTAGGTGACCTTCACAGGAAACTGAATTCACATAACATGAATTTCATGTGAAAAATTTCATGTAAATTGCATGTTTGTGCTTGTTTCACGTAAATTTCATGTGAACTTTCATGTAAAGTTCATGTAAATTTCACATAATTTTATATGAGGCACAATTGGTTGTGTATTCTGGTAGATAACTGAATTTCTCCTTCATCCATACCTGTAAACTTTGAAATCTTAAAAAGAGGGAGATCTCCCTCCCTGACACTTGAAAAAGAGGGAGATTACGCGTGAACCCATATTGCTACATTTTTAATGAATCGCGACATTTTGCACAAAGCCAGTTTTCAAATACTTTTAATGTGATGACATTTCAATGCAAAAACATTTATAAACAATGAACATGCATCAATAATTTATTGCATTCTATACAAATGTACATCTTTTCTTGCATTTCGTTATGCAATTTTTCATGAAATGCTCTAAATGTCCCTATCTTGAGTTATTCTCCTTTGCTAAATATGCAAAAAGAGGGTGATTGGGCCAAAAAGAGGGAGATTTTGTTCTCCCTCGAGGGAAGAATGCCAAGGAGGGAGATGAGACCAAAAAGAGGGAGTCTCCCTCCAAAAGAGGGAGAGTTGACAGGTATGTTCATCTGCTTCATCAATCATACGATCATCATTCCATAATTTTAGTACATGTATTTAAATACATAAGAATAGACTCGTGAATTTTTCAAATAAAGTGATTTAAAAGAAACTTGAAAATAATGATATTACAGGATTTGTACGACCTTTCATAGAATTTCAGCACTTTTAAAAACTTCGTTATGTTCATACAAGTAAATGACTGAACAAAATTTCATGACCTTAGTATGCAAGGTCAAATTTCTTGATGTTCCACGACCCTTGCAAACTACGAGACAGAAATATAGATTTGATTTTTATAATGCATGTACATGAATAATGTATGTTCTTCTACACTACACCATAAATACCTTATAGTTATAGAAATACTTACTATCTACTATTTGTTTTCCTTTCCACATTTAAAACAATTAGCTGTATGAAGGAGGCTTCAAATTCTTCATTAACTTGGCTATGAGTATTAGATCTCAGACCCTGGGGCTGGGATTGAGGTGTGGGTAACAGTTCTATGGCATGAACAGTTTCGTTTTCTTGAATGTCTGTGATTGGCTGGTCATCTCCAAACGTGCTCCTGATGCCATCCTCCGTGATCTGACATAACACAATCTAAAATATAGATGGAAAATAATCAAAGTATTACATGTGCGATATAGATTAAGATACATGGTGGTGTTAAAAATAGACAAATAAATTACTTGTATCTGTCCTCAGTCCACAATATTATAGTACAGGTAATTGTGGTGTATAGTAAATGCATCAGACTGTCGGAACTGTCTGGAAAATTTAAAACCAGTAAGGACCAAATGTCCAATGTACAATGTAGGTTGGCATACATGTATATCTGATGCATTAAAAAATTCCTGCATTTACTGTAATAGTCCATTTTCCAGATAAAAGATATGACTGTTCCTAACCTTGATGATATCCACACAGACAACCAACATCACATCATGTGGCAAAATTATTCATTGTGACGTCACATCTGATCGCACCGTCTTGAAGCACCTTGATGTGTTGTCATGCCTTCTATTTTGATGTCACAATGAAAATGTCATGAAATTCTGTGATGTCTGGTGTTTGACTGTCTCATGAGTTTATTGGAAAATTATCTATTGTACATCACTACATGTACACGTATACTGTACAATGTATGTAATTTAATAGTAAAATTTTGTCTACATGAATTGTACTAACCCTATTGTGGGGAGTTTCAGCAAACTTCCCAACTTCCTCACGCAGTTCCCTGATTGTGTCATGTATATTCAGTTGGAGTCCAACTTTCTCCTGCCTGACTGATCCATCGCAGTACACAATCGTGACAAAGACTGGGCGAGTTGTGCGATACGGCAAAGACAGGGATAGGCAGAGGTACGTCTCGAAAGTATTACTAAGTTTTTGGCAGTGTGGACACTTGAGGGAAGATCTATATACGGCCTGAAACATGTTGTGTAGTAAACATCCACTGTTGATGGCCAATGCTTCCTCTGCTGCTTCTTCATCTGGTAAACTTTTTGCTTGCTTTTAATGTAAGTATAGAGAGTCAATGAAAAGAAATTACATGTGCCTGTATCATGTGTACATCATACAAATTTTAAAAATGTTAATATGAGAACATTATAAAATAATATCAGTACATGTATTACAAAACATGCTTAACATTATTCTTATAAATCATAATCTTCATGTATATGCATGAGCACAGCAATCTTTGCTCTGTTTAACTATTTTGGTATCTTTATTAGGAATAAAACACCACTAAAGACAGTTTGGCCAGATAGCAAAGTAAGTTTTTGTCACCAACTGGGTCAAGGTCACTAGGTCATATATTACAGCATGCATCAAGAGGTCTTGTCAGAGGCAACCTACATGTATAATATAAAGTTTCTACTGCATACAGTTCCTTAGATTTTGCTTAAACCAGAAACTTTAACCAAAATCTTTAACAAGGTCAAAGTCCAGGGTCAAAGTCACAATGTCAAATGTTATGGCATAAATTTAGGTCTCGTCATGGGCAACCTACATGTATAATATAATGTTTCTACTGCATATAGTTCCTTAGATTTTGCTTATACCAGAAACTTTAACCAAAATCTTTAACTAGGTCAAAGTCCAGGGTCACTGGGTCAAATGTTACAGCATTAATTGAAAGGTCTCGTCATGGGCACCCTAAATGTATAATATAAGTTTTCTACTGCATACAGTTCCATAGATTTTGCTTAAACCAGAAACAAAAATCTATAACTAAGTCAAAGTCCAAGGTCAACAGTCAGGGGTATAACTCATTTCAGTTATATTTTTCGTCACTGAAATCAGTTATTTTTCTTGCAAGATATTTATAGAATCACCCAGAATATAACTGGTTCAGGTTACAAAACTTTCCAAGGTCAAATACGATTATATCATCCAATGCGTACAGAAAAGTTTGACTTCATCAGATACAACATTGGTGCCTCTTTAAAAATAAATTAAGGTCACAGCTGGATAAAATCATCTTTGTGCAAAATCTGGGTCAAAAATAAATATAACTGAAAGAAGTTACTTTTAAATAACCATTTTTGGTTATATTTTTTTGGTATTGCTTAAATCTTCTAATCCAGATTTTTCCTGCTGATAATCAAGTGTTCAGTATCATCTTAATACATCAATACCTTAAATTTTGTAAAATAATCCTTTACCCAATGAATAAATATGAAGCAATTCCCATAGGAATTTTTATATGCAGAAATCAGTTATTTTTCATGACCTACTTTAACATTACTGATTTTCATAGAAAGAAAAGTAACTGATTTCGGTTATAAAATTTTATCACTGAAATGAGTTATACCCCTGACTGGTCAAGAGGTCAAATGTTACGGCATAAATTGAAAGGTCTTGTGATGGGCAACCTTCATGTATAATATAAAGTTTCTACTGCATACAGTTCCTCAGATTTTGCTTCAACCAGAAACTTTAACGAAAATGTTGACGACAGACGGACAGACAGACATCGTCAATCTTTAGACCGGAATTGCTTTGCAATCCGGCCAAAAATGTAGATTACAGGAAAATGAAAAAAAAAAAAAAAAAAAAAAAAAAATTCCAACACATAATATATGATTTTAAACAAAATATAAAGTGATATGTCAAACTACATGCAGTCTGTTCAAGAACAGCTAGGTGTGTTGCTTTTCATGGGTTTTACTTTGACCCTAAATGTGTGACCTTGACAATGACATTTAGTTGGCCTTCCCTAGATATTTTACGTCTCAGCAAGATTTATCATCTGCTTGACAATCCCTGCAAGTCTCAGATGGAAATGTTTGGTAAATTACATGTGTATATATTCATTTGGCAGTGTGACAGATGGACATTGGGTAAAGTGATTCCTAATCCTATGTGTCACCCTTGTGTTGCAGGCAACATAACTATGCGTTCTAGACTTTTCACATAATTTATAAGTACTGTGCATGTACATGTTTGTCATCTTTTCATCTATAGTATTAGCATACTGTACATGTACCCATAATGAGAACCTTTGTTGTTTACATGTACATGTACCGTATATACATTTGTATAGTCTCATCATGCTTGATTATCCCAGTGATAGTTTGACTGAGATATTATATAATGCAAATCAAATTATGTGGAAGAGCAACTACCAGAACCAGCAATACACCTAGCAAAGTGATACCTGCTTTTTCTTCACAACAAATTGTTATACCTTGACAATTTTATCCTTCTTTTTCACATTAAGATCATCATTTATTCGATCAAGAAGCCACAGTAGGAACTCCTGAGCGTCATGTTGTTCACTGCCTTTATACTGATTGTTCGTCTTTCCGACAACATTTTTGAAAATGCTGGAAATATTACTGTCATATTTTGAGTACCATATGCTTTCCAACAACTGGCCAAGCTGTTCGGTAACCTCATATTTTGACCCGCTAAACTTTTTTGAAAATATTTTCCCCTTCAAATCATCTTTGTATTGCTTTGTAATGAAGTATTTTGAAAACCAGTCAGTGTTACTTAAACACTGTAGAACTGCATTCATGAAGCATGTATTCCCGTGGTTATGAATTCCCAGTGTTCCCGGTGTTCTTGTACCCCAAGATGGGCCCTCCAGTTCATTTCTTGCGACGAGGGGTCTAGATGTTGAGTCTGTTTTTCCTTTATCATTTGAGCTGTCTTTCCTTTGCAATACCGGCGTCCAACCACCTTTAGGTCCACTATTTCCTGCATTTTCCTTGTTCTCGACTTTTGCATTTCCACCTGGACCTTTTATTTTGCTCATAAAACTTTTGACAGACTTGAAGGATGGCTTTCCTTTACGTTTTGGCTTGGGTGGAAGAGTGAGGTATTTCTGATCGTCTGCAATAACCTCAACAGGTTGAAGAACTTTTGCACCTGTCAAATGCAAACTTTTACTGACTTTTCTGTGCTCCTCAGACAATTTTTGTGTCTCCGTCTCGTCGCCTGAACTTTTGTCGTTTAAGACATCTCCCTCTGATGAAGCACGTTGTCTTTTAAGTTGAAATGAATCGCTCATCTTTCACATCATGCGAATCAAAAGTGAACAAAGACACCAAATGTAACAGTATTTACGTTTTTTGGATCCTTCGGACGCCATTTTGTGTTTTCCGGATAAAACTATTTAAGAAACCCGTTCTGGTCCAGCTGTATCCGGAATTAGAGACGTACAGTGCTTAGTGCGCGCCAGTGGTCCATTCGTAAGATTATTTGTAAGATTTTAGTCCATAAGCACAATTAAATCAGTCATTGAGTCATATTAATGATAATAATGAATCTTTGCGAAATTTTATTTCGAAAGAAGCATGTGATAGGCCTGTATTGATGATTCATGTCATGCATGAGTTGAAGCATGATTTTTAAAGTCTGAATTTGAAAGCAATACATTTATAAATATTTAAGCAGATGTGCTTGTGTCGTACAAGATACATTCCCCTTGTTGGTAGCTTGTCATTGTAAAAACAGTATGCTGTTATAGTTTTCCTTTCATGTATCAAATGTCAAGGTCAGAGGGCCAGATAAAAAAAAAAGCCCTAAAAGCAAATTGTTGTGCCAAGGGAGAGACTACAAAGTGCTTTATAATAAACTGGTCTGATTGCAAAGCATTTAATCCTGGTCTATGGATTGATGATGTCCTATCTGTAAGTCTGTTGTTATCAAAAGATCAGTCCATATATATAGTGACCTTTGACCCTTGACCTTGAAAATGAATAGATTTTATCATCTCTCAAAAAGGGAACATTTGTGGAAAGTTTGATGTTTCTTTATCCACTCAAAAAAGGGAACATTTGTAGAAAGATTGGTGTTTGTTTGATAATTGCTTTATCCACTATGCTGTTCACAAGGATTTTTAAATGCCCAAGTCCATAGTAACCATTGAACTTGAAAACCAACAGGGGTCATCCTATTTCCATTGGGAACATTTTTGGAAGGTTTGATGTTTCTATTATACTCTGCATCATGTACTTATACTATTCAGATGGATTTTTGTTACCTTGAAAATCAGTAGGGTTCATCCTCTTACCATTAGGAACACTTTGTGGAAGGTTTGATGTTTGTATGATGCTTGCTTTGTCTTCTATGTTGTCCACAAGGATTTTTAAGCCAAAGTTCATAGTAACCTTGGCCCTTGACCATGAAAATCAATAGGGTCCATCCTCTTGCTAGTGGGGAACATTTGTGGAAAGTTTGATGTTTCTATGATGCTTGCTTTTTCTCTTCTATGCTGTTCACAAGGATTTTGAAGCCATAGTCCATAGTAACCTTGACCCTTGACATTGAAAATCTTCAGGTTTCATCCTCTCCCCATAGGGAACATTTTTGGAAGGTTTGATGTTTCTATGATTCTTGCTTTTGCTTCTATGACGATTTAAAACCTAAGTCCATAGTGACCTTGACCTTTGACCTTGAAAAATTAGTAAAAAGGTTAATCCTCTCACCAATGTTAATGCTTTGTGGAAGATTTGATGTTTTTATGATGCTTGCTTTGTCTTCTATGCTGTTCACAAAGATTTAAAGCCAAAGTCCATAGTAACCTTGACCCTTGACCATGAAAATCAGAAGGGTTCATCCTCTTGTTAGTTGGGAACATTTGTGGAAAGTTTGATGCTTTTATGATGCTTGCTTTGTCTTCTACTGGTATGCTGTTCACAAAGATTTAAAGCCAGTCTATAGTAACCTTGACCCTTGACCTTGAAAATCAGTAGGGTTCATCCTCTCCCCATTGGGAACACTTTGTTGAGGGTTTGATGTTTCTATGATACTTGTATTATCTTCTATGCTATTTATAAGAATTTAAAGCCATGGTCCATAGTAACCTTGACCCTTGACCTTGAAAATCAGTAGAGTACATCCTCTCACCATTGGAAACACTTTGTTGAAGGTTTGATGTTTCTATGATGCTCAAGGATTTAAAGCCATAGTCCATAGTAACCTTGACCATTTCCATCAAAATCAATAGGGTACTTTCTAATGTCTTTATTTGTAATTGTGATGAATAAATATGTTTAAACTAAAATCAGTAGGGTTCATCCTCTTGCTAGTAGGGAACATTTGTGGAAAAAAACTTACAGAATTTTCAAGGTCACAATCCATGCATAATGGAAAATTCATATGGAATAACACTACCAAAATTGCTGATGCATGATCAGGGATTTTTTTAGGGTCTGTAGGGGGCCGAAATTCGGCCCCATTCCCAACCCCAAAAAGTGGTACTTTTTCCCAATTTTAGACCTAAAAATTCCCAATCCAATCTTTTATCCAAAACGAGAAATTCATTTCCAATTTATGTGTCATTAACTGAAAGGAAAGCGAAAGTAGAACAAACATGTTGTGTTAGTTGAACTCTAGGAGGAATGTAAAGACAATTGATATGATAAGGGATGATTTGCATGAATATATCTTTTTGTTGTTTGAAATTCATTTCCCAATTTTGGCTGAAATATTGCAACATTCCCAATTTCATCGGCCCAGGCCCCTGACATCAGGGGCTAGAAAAAACCCTGATGATCAAAATTTTAATTTAATCTAGCACATGGATATTTGTATAACAATGTTATGCAATATTTCAATTCCAGCATGCCACACAAACTAATAATGAGGTGTCAGTATGGACCCACCAACACATTCTACATATCAACACCAATTGGAGAGGTAGAGATAGAAAGCTGTCCTAAAGGCCTTCATTCTATTAATCAAGTTGGAGACAATGACTCAAATTTTAAACCAAATCCAAGGTAAAGTTTTATACACCTGTTATTATACCCCCCGCAAACGAAGTTTAGGAGGAGTAAATAGGAAACACCCATCTGTCCATTTAAGAAATTCTCTAATACTCTTCAAGTATTAATGATAGGGCTTTCATATTCCATACACACATTCACCATAACAAGTACTACATTTTGATACCAAGACATTTGACCTAGTGACCTTGAACTTTAACCTTATAGTTATATTTTGGTAAAGAAGTTGTTAAAGCGAATATCTCTTCCAAGTATAAGACATAGGGCTTAATATTTCATACATACATTCACTATAACAAATGCTACATTTTGATACCAAGACATTTGACCTAGTGACCTTGACTTTGATCTTTGACCTTATAGTAATTTTTTGGTTAAGAAGTTCTTAAAGCAAATATCTCTTCAAGTATAAGTGATAAGGCTTTCATACACACATTCACAATAACAAGTAATATGTTTTGATACCAGAGGGGGGCCAATGGCAGTGAAACCTTTGATATGAAGAGATTCAGCCCTAGGCATCTCTACTTGCTTAAAGAGATGACTTTGGTAAGAGGATATACTGTCTAACCGACTAACTTTTCAAGGTCAAAAGTCAAGGGCACTGCAAATTTATTTAGTAAAACATCCTTTGCAATAACTTAACTACATATTTAGCCCTGATCAGATATTCATACCATACTTACCACTAAGAAAACACCATATGTTAGGGAAAGATCCCATTTCTTTTCAAGGTCAAAGGTCAAGGTCACAGACTCACAGTCAATTTCATAGTCGTGGATTTGATTGTCACTACTGAACAATCTGTTCACAATACATTGTACCTTAAAAGGTGATTCTGATACAAAGGACCCTAGCAATTGTGAGTCATATTTTGGTCCTGGCAAAAGGTCTGAGGTCAAGGCCACAACTTGTAGACTTGCTCGCATGGTAAAGATTATAAGGTTGCGGACAATTTGCAAGAGAAAGAATATAATAATAGTGAAGGTTAGAGGTCAAAAGTCACAGTTTCTTTACATTTTATACAGCTAGAATTACAGTAACTATACAAGGAAGGGGAAGAAACTTTTGATTATCAAGGTCAAGGTTATAGCATTTTAGCCTACGTGAAATTTTAGTCACTTAATATGTCTTGAGATTTTTTCAAACATGTGCTATAGAACTCGCCTGGTATTAAATCTCCAACAAACTTCCAGTCCGCTAAGCCCTGCCTATTCATGTGCCAGGTGTAAAACTTCCAGTCCACTAAGCTCCTCCCATTGTCGTCTGCAGAGCATTATTAGAATAAAAGTAACAACTAGTTAGCCATGCTTTATTGTCCAGTGATCCCCCTTGTTGCATGAACCAATCAAATTATCACAGAGCCACGAAGGAATTATTGGACAATAAACCAGGGCTAGCTAGTTGTTATATCTTAAACATACATCGTATGCATATACTACCAATTATTTTAAAAGAAAATCCTGTGTCTTTGAGGTAACTCATTCATTATCTTTTGCAGCACACAAGTAGAAATAGTTAGGCAGACTTATCAAGACAATGGTTACACATATAAGCCTATCATTGAGTCAGTGGAATGGTTAAAACTTTACTTCCTGAACCTGAAAGGACTGGAGGTCAAATCACCCACACTTTGTCCTTCAATTTTACAGAGAGGTATGTATAAATGGCTTAACAGGAATTCTGATGTTTTTGTATTGATATTGCATTCATGTATGGTATGATGTTTCAGGGATTACTTTTAAGACAAATGAATACTTCTGTATTATTGTAACACATATCTGATGTCAGAAGGTCATGTCAATGTAACTACATATCAAAATAACTACTGTCCTGTTCACTAAACCCAGAGCAAACTATTTTTGAGATTTATCCTCCCCTCTGAAGAATTTTTCAGTTATATATAATTATTGTGGTTGACCTCATTTAGTTGTAAGAGGAAATTGGCTCACTCTTTCAAAATTTAAACAGAAAAATAGAATGTCTAGGAAATTCGATCCTATGTTAATTTTCGAGTGGCATAACGTTCTCCTTGTCAACAACAGTGAACGGTAATGTTATGGCATCCAGTGTTACACATTTTACTATAGAAACTCTCCATAGACATTCAATGTATTTTCCGTCCTAATTTTTTTCAATTAAGACGGGATGAATCAAAACAGTGGCATTTTCTGTCACGACTATGAGATCTTTATAGTAAGGGTATCTTTTCATAAGATGACCATAGTATACACATGTAAGCAGAGAGAATCCTCAGAACAGGATGCTCAGAATTAGTAAACAGGGCAGTTGCTCCAGGATATGTATTTCAGTATATTGTAGGCAATTTTTTGGTTCCTCTAAAGTTCATACCATAATTTCTTTAGATTTCCTAAGGATGGAACAAATAAGATTTAAATGATAAGTAATTATGTGTACTTTATTACAGAGAACTTTACCTGCAAGGTTTGGCGGACTCTTCAGGAGAGGGTACTGTTTGGGCAGACAATATCTTATGGACAATTAGCAAGTCTCTGTGGAAACATTAAAGCGAGTCAGGCGGTCGGCACTGCCATGCGCAGAAATCCCTTTTCTCTGGTGGTGCCATGTCATCGCGTGATACAGGCTAGTGGCAAAATAGGTAACTACAGTGGTGGGAAGAAAAACAACATCAAACTATGGCTACTTCGGCACGAAGGAGCGTTAAAGTGAAAAAAGTTTAACCTATTAGTTTAATTGCTTACTAATATGACATACAAAAAATGTTCTTCATGACTTCATTAGATTGACCATTCATTCCTGCATTATTTCCATTTTGAAAAAAAAAAACATATCATATACATGTATAATCAAAGCTTTATCATGTTTATCTAGCCAGAATTGTTGTGTCATTTGCAAAGTAAAACATTGACCCCAAGATGAAAAGGGAAAGTGTACATATGAGTACTAGGCAAAATTATTCAGGCATAATATAAAATTCATGAAGTTCAGATCCATGATTGTGTTCATTTTGTTGATGTTTAATAAAATTGAAACTCAAGATAAACAACTTGAGAAAGTTAAGTCGAATTGTTATGAGTTTTCTTTTATAACCAGAAAGAAAAGGCAGGGGTGTATAGTGATGCTCATGTCCTTGCTGATCCCACATTGCTGTTTTCAGACATTTGATGGAGAACCATCACAGAGAATCAAAGCTTATGCATCAAGAAAAACAGTTCAAATATGGGTCACTTAACACATTTGGGTGAGGTTATGCACCTTCAAATTTAGAAAAATTCAGTATTTTATAGTTTCCAGACATTTAAATGTAAACTGTTACAGAAAATCTATGCATTTCTCAGGTAAAGCTTTTAAACCAAAATATACTGGACCTGGGTTCATATTGGGTCATATCTTGCAGAGTTATATCAGTGTTCCAGGAAATCATTGCATTTAATTGACAAACTACTCCCGATTTGAGATAAAAAATTTTGAAGGAAATTAAAATCATCAATATATCTTTCAACCATTTGGTATGATCTTTGTACTAGTGATATTGAACTTTGATTTTAGCATATTCAACTTTTAGTGGAGGTAGCGCAGTCAAGCAAGTGCTAAATCAAGATTACACTATTATCTATCTTTGCAATGCGTTATAATGAAAAACAAGGTGTGCCAATTCATGAATACGCTTTTATGCCCTTATGGCCCCTATCTGTTTCAGCTAAAATATGGTTGCCCAAAGATAAGTATACATACCATAATATTGAATAAAACACAGCTAAAGACGGTATGGCCAGATTGCAAAGTAAGTTTTTGTCAGTAAAAAGTTAAAGAATGCCCATATATTTGGACCTATATTACTCAAATTTATATTTGAGGTAAGTGTGCCTTGTATATTTCATTACTAAACTTATGTTGTTGTTTGTTGATTTGGGTATAAAAGAGACGAGAAATAACATTGTCGAAGGTAACAAGTTCAGGATCATTAGGTGAAAGGTCATAGTACCAAGTGAAAGCATATATCACAAGGAATCTACACGTGAAATATTGTAGCCCTATCTCTGATGGAGAGATACAGCTACTTGTAAGAAGGTCAAAGATCAAGGTCATTAAGTCAAATGTTATGGCATAAATTGAAAGGTCTTGTCATAGCAACCATTATGATTCTACTGCATACAGTTCCATACATTTTGCTTAAACCAGAAACTTTAACCAAAATCTTAAAACTATGTCAAATATCCAAGGTCAAGGTTGTTAGATCAAATGTTACAGCATAAATTGAAAGGTCTTGTCATGGGCAACCTGCACGTATAATATTATCATTCTATTGCATACAGTTCCATAGATTTTGCTTCAACCAGAAACTTTAACCAAAATCTTTAATTAGGTCAAATTCCAAGGTCAAGGTCATTAGGTCAAATGTTAAGGCATAAATTTAGAGGTCTTGTCAAGGGCAACCTACATGTATGATATTATGATTCTACTACATACAGTGCCTTTTTTGCTTCAACCAGAAACTTTAACCAAAATGTTGACAACAGACAGACGGACATCGTCAATCCATAGACCAGAATTGCTTTGCAATTTGGCCAAAAATTCAACCCTAGCTATTTACACATCAACTTTAATGCATATTTGTGTGTGTGTAGTACAATTCCTCATAGCGACTGAAAAAATTATGCTAGAGAATTACTTAACCCTTATCTGAAAGTGTGCTTATAAAATTTGAAACCAAGTTGTCAACATAGACAAGATGCTAGATGCAGGTATCAAAAATTAAATTACAGACATCCTATATACATTTGACAAGACGTTGGAAAGACAGCAAATAAAAGCTTGAGTGGGTGTTTGCTTGAAAATAGCAGCGACAAGAACAGCATTTAAACCCAAGGTCAAGGTCACAAAGTTAAAAGTCATTGCACCAATGAAAGCTCTTATTCTGAAGAATTTAAATGTGAAATACCAAGGCCACATCTCTTAACGCTCTAAAGATAAAGCTATAGTCTTACAAAGTATTAAGTCAAAGTAGAAGGTTACTTAAACAAAACTAATCGTATCAAATGAATGCTCTGGTCATGAGAAATCTACATGTGAAATATCACATACCTATTTAGTTCAAGAGATATAGCCCGGGTTTGAGCATGCTAACATGGACGCTTACACCAACGGTACAAATCTGTTAAAAATTTGTGCTACTATGTCCCATCTCCGATAGTGATAACCTAGCAAGACTGGATGTGTACAAAATAAAACACCGCTAAAGACGGTATGGCCGGATTGCAAAGTAAGTTTTTGTCACCAACTGGGTCAAGGTCACTAAGTCAAATATTACAGCATACATTGAGAGGTCTTGTCAGAGGCAACCTACATGTATAATATAAAGTTTCTACTGTATACAGTTCCTTAGATTTTGCTTAAACCAGGAACTTTAACCAAAGTCTTTAACTAGGTCAAAGTGCAAGGTCAAGGTCACTAGGTCAAATGTTACGGCATAAATTGAAAGGTCTCGTCATGGGCAACCTAAATGTATAATATAAGGTTTCTACTGCATACAGTTCCTTAGATTTTGCTTAAACCAAGAACTTTAACCAAAATCTTTAACTAGGTCAAAGTTCAAGGTCAAGGTCACTGGGTCAAATGTTACTGCATAAATTGAAAGGTCTCATCATGGGCAACCTACATGTATAATATAAAGTTTCTACTGCATACAGTTCCTTAGATTTTGCTTAAACCAGAAACTTTAACCAAAATCTTTAACTAGGTCAAAGTCCCAGGTCAAAGTCACTAGGTCCAATGTTACGGCATAAATTGAAAGGTCTCATCATGGGCAACCTAAATGTATAATATAAGGTTTCTACTGCATACAGTTCCTTAGATTTTGCTTAAACCAGAAACTTTAACCAAAATCTTTAACTAGGTCAAAGTCCAAGGTCAAGGTCACTAGGTCAAATGTTACAGCATAAATTGAAAGGTCTTGTCATGGGCAACCTTCATGTATAATATAAAGTTTCTACTGCATATAGTTCCTTAGATTTTGCCTCAACCAGAAACTTTAACCAAAATGTTGACGGCAGACGGACAGACGGACGGACGGACGGACGGACGGACGGACGGACGGACAGACGGACGGACGGACATCGTCAATCTATAGACCGGAATTGCTTTGCAATCCGGCCAATTATCTCCAAACATTGCACTCCTTTCAAAGTAATATATTTATGTATGCTTAGAATATAAATTATTAGAGTACCTTGCTGGAAGTGTTTTGATGCATCAGGAAATTCATACAGGAACATGGAAGCACATGCTTTTCTCTAGCTAGATAAATACTGGTAAAGTAAGCTTTCAGCCTTGATCAGAAAATGTAATATCTCTAGACCAGTAATACATGTACAATGTACCAGTATAAGCAAACTGACAGGCCTTCAAACAAAAACAGAATAAAGGTTTTAGAAAGTACCGCTTAGATGAAATGATTCTTTTAGGGAATGCGTGTGTACTTATCACTAATGGAAGAATGTCTTGCATACAATAAACCTACCAAGTTTCATTAGTCAGTATTCTCAACAGGGAGACTGACAAACAGATAATAATATTTTTATCAAATCGCAATATATGTGTACAGTATGGACATTCAGAGGCCAGAGGGTAATGTAAATTGAAATTAAAAAAAAATACAAGTCTGGCTTCAAAAATTAATCTTTTATTCCTGTTTTCACAGAGTCAGGTGTGTAGTGTAGGTCATCTTTATAAAGAACGGACAAATCTGACAAGAAATTTTGTATAATTAATAAGTTAACAAATAAATATATACAGTTTCAATGTATAAAACACATAACACATGTAAAAAGATGGTTTGATCATTATTCATATACATGTACCAGCTTTTGAATGATTTTTTCACAGAGCAATAATAAAATCTGGATGAGCATTCTGACACAGAAATGTCAATTAGAATTGGGCTAGCTTATTTCCACACATTCATGCAGTACATACTGTACAGAAAATAAGAATCAGTTTTCTGGTTTTATAATGAATTTTCAGAAAAGATGAATACCGGTATCTATTTTGTAGGTCAAAGGTCAGAAAGATACATGTGGTGTAATGTATGTGATATATCAATGCCTTACCATATAAAGTCATACATGTATATAGTAAAAGTTATAGATACTCAGGTCAAACATCTAGATTAAGGTCACAAAGTTAAAAGTTATAAATGTTTGGAAAGGTCTGGTCAAAAGGAGTAGATACTTGAAATATCAACAACTTTCTAATATTACTAATGTTTAAAAAAGTATGGCTCTGATGGACAGTTTACCAATAAATGGAAAAAAAGTGTTTTGTGAAACAGTCTCACTCCCAAATGGCAGAAAAGAGATACTACATACTTTTAGTACAACTCAATGGTCAAATATCACATGCTCTTGTCATAAGAATAACACATAAAGTATGGAAGGACAACAACTTACCAGTCATAAGTTTGCTCAATGTTGAATTATTTATATAACAATAGAGCAGCAGTCAAAAAAGATTATAAGCTCCTACTCCTAGTCATAAAAAGTTTATTGCTTTTTCAAAGTAAGACATTTTCTTCAGTAACTTATTCTGACCCATTCTGTGTTAAGAAATAGTAGAACAAAAACTATCATAGATATGCATTGGATTTTTGTCTAACAATAAGTGCCTCAGCGTCAAAATGGGTGAATAAAGTTGTCTGAAAAATAAACCAATAATACACTTGTTTCTACGTAAATTCATGAGATTCTTAACATACATGTAGAAGATACTGCAACTACTCACAACTACAGGAGTTCACATCAAATTAACATCACATAACAAAACTGACATCTAATGGTACTAGTGACCTTAGTAGTGTTTTTTCCAAACTCATCTGAACATTGCAATGATGGGTTTGATTCGTACAGCTCAAACTTTGGATTTCAAATTGAAATTCTCAGATCTCATAAAAGATCTCAGATAGAACAAGTCTCCTTTCATCAAGCTGTACTCAGAATCCCTTTTTCATAACGGATTCGTCTAATAAAACTCTAAGTTTTTATAACTTCACTTTTTCTTGGATGTATCTTTGGCTATGGCTATTGCTTTTGCTGTTTTAGGCTGAAAAAGAAAGACAAACATTTAGGCATCATTACTTTCATGGTTTACAAAAACTAGTTGAGTTACGATACATAGACACAAATGCAAATTTAGTGTCATGAATTCAAACAATGACAATCTACCTCAACTGTACCTAGAGCATTGAATTGTTTTTTGTCCATATACATTTCATCAATGTTGAAGTACAATACATACAATTATGTATAATTTTAGTTGTCAGAGTGTATGAAGCGTAATTCCAATTGTTGTCAATATCATAGAAGTATATTTCATATAAGCTAAAAGGCTTAAGCCTACATAAAAACGTCAAGGACCTTTCAAATAACTTATTCCATGGTGCAAAAAGAGTATTGCTGTGACAGCAGAAATTGTAGTTTATTCACATTTTTTTTTTGGAGGGGGGGGGGGGGTGCTCAAATTCCCATTACAGAAAACCCTTTTCTCCTTCTTAAAATCATCATCCCCTGTCTGCACTTATTTGAGATTAAAGATTTATTGATTTTCAACAAACATCTTGGCATACATCAACATTATAACAAAACATAAATTATGAGATGAAACAAAATGACTGCATACGAACAATTTGATTCAACTGTACATTAAATAAGCTTTGGCCACTTGCAAGCTAACACATAAGGTATGTCTTTCTGAATGTACACCACTGAATATTTCAATGGCCATGTACATAACGTTCAGTTTGTCAGTGTATTACCTCTAATATTCTGAAAGAACAAGTTAGGTCATCAGTTACATTCATAACAGCTCCCGCATTGTCAAACTCGCCACAGTAATTTGGTGCACTGAACAATGTTATGAGCTATAAAGAAAGCATATAACAAACCTTGAAGAATTTTTTAAATATTGAAATGATAATTTCGTATTCATTCAAGCATACAGGTTTATATTGAATTATGGAATTATCATGAATTTGATAGATTAGTGCCTTCAGATAGATATTTTCTAATTTTTAAAAATATTCCTAATACATGTATAATACACTTATACTTATACTTCAAAAGCATTCTGTTAGATGTGTATAAGTCTTAGAGTGAAATTCTAACATATTTAAGATACATGTATGTCCACCTCTTATGTCCATACATAGACCCTTTCATATTATCATTACACATATAGTACATGATTTGAAACTCATTCTGGGGACAAACACTGGGTTGTTAAAATAATTTGATTGTTCTAGAATGCTGTATACCAGAAGGCATCTTTTTTTTCAACAAGTAACCCTGCAAAAAGGCATCAAGATGTAACAATCAAATGACATCATCAATCCAGTGTTTATCCCCTGCATCTGAGCTTGAGATACAGGTGTCTAACGAAATAAAAACATACTTTAAGGTGTGTAACTTAATGCTAATTGATGAATTCAAGATGATTATAAAAGAAGTAGATCCTATACTGTTAGTGAAACAAATGTGAGGTAAACATACCCTTCTTTTCTGGAAGAACTGGTACCCATCCTCAACTACCTGTAACATTATAAAGATAAATTGTCCATTACAATTCTATATTAATGGTTTACACATTACACGAGAAACTCGAAGGCAAGTACATGTACACATAAACCATTGAAGAAAAGTTACAGGAAGCACATAATTGTACATGTTCATTCATCAGAACGCTAATATCCTCAATTACTCGGTATGCAAACATTTCTCTTTCATCTCAGATTCTTGGGTATAAGCGGAGATTTACTGATTAATTTTGAATAGAATTCCCCTCCTTTTATAATATGCACCTCTTTCTTTGTACCATGTTTCATTGAAATTCTTTCAAATAGTCTTCCACTAGAAGAATTGTGACGATAAGATGTGGGATAGAAAATTACAATTATGAATAAAATGTTATGATCGCTGAGCGATATAGTCCCCTACCGGCGGCATATATTTATGTCCTGCAACTCTGCCTATAATTTACTCTTCGATTAAACATATATGAGTTTAAATTAAACTTACTGTCTGTGCAGCTCAGTTCTGAGGTTTTATCTGCTTTATCGATTCGAAAAAGAGGTCAAGCGTGACGAAAGTTGCACTTGCTCTGTAACTATCCAAGACTAAGCTGAGTATCAAATTTCACCTGAATATCTCTATTTGTTGCAGAAAGAAGTCTGGAAAACTGACAAAAACTGAATTTTCCAAGTCATAAAGGGGCATAACTCCTCGAAAAATAGGTCAAGCGTGACATTAGTCGAAATTGCTCTGTAACTATCCAAGACCAAGCTGTGTATCAAATTTCATCTGAATACCTTCATCCGTTGCAGAAAAAAAGTCCAGAGAACTGACAAAAACTTAATTTTCCAAGTTATAGAGGGGCATAACTCCTTGAAAAATAGGTCAAGCCTGACGAAAGTCAAACTTGCTCTGTAACTATCCAAGACCAAACTGTGTATCAAATTTCATCTGAATATCTCCATCCGTTGCAGAAAAAAGTCCGGAAAACTGACAAAAACTGAATTTTCCAAGTCATCAAGGGGCATAACTCCTCGAAAAATGGGTCAAGCGTGACGAAAGTCAAACTTGCTCTGTAACTATTCAAGACCAAGCTGTGTATCAAATTTCATCTGAATATCTTCATCCGTTGCAGAAAAAAGTCCGGAAAACTGACAAAAACTGGATTTTCCAAGTCATCAAGGGGCATAACTCCTCGAAAAATGGGTCAAGCGTGACGAAAGTCGAACTTGCTCTGTAACTATCCAAGACCAAGCTGTGTATCAAATTTCATCTGAATATCTCTATCCGTTGCAGAAAAAAGTCCGGAAAACTGATATTCGGACAGATGGACAGACGGAGGGACAGACGGACGGACGGACGGACAGACGGACGGACAGACAGACCGAGAGAAAACTAAGAGTCCCCTTCGGCGTTGCCGGTAGGGGACTAATAAATGCAAGACTACATGCAACTGATCATCTATGATGGAAGCGCAACAATCTGAAGAATGCAGATTTCAAACAAACTTAATTCCTTTTTTTACTTGCCATGTCATACCTGGAAAGATCATAATTATGTGAATCAATGCATGTAGGATAAATCTTTATACATGTAAAAGGGTTTTACTTACCTGGTGAGCTCGTACAATTAGGCTGAAATTATGCTTCTTCAGAAATCCCTTGACCACATCTCCACCAAAGGTAAAGGATACGCCTCTGTCATTCTCTCCCCACCCAGTGATATCCTTCAAGTCAACATAATGTAAATTTAACAATCTTCTGAATTGCAAATTCAAATGGACATGTATTTAGGGTCAAATGAATACTGATTTTAGAAATTTTTAACCTTGACAGAAAGAGAAAGTAGAATGCTTCATTCATGAATTCAGTGCAAAAAGGGCTACTCGTCCTACATTTCAGTATCACATATTTTAAGTTTGAAGAACACGTACATGAACATATAGATATTCCAGATAGCATTGATAAATGACCAGAATACAATTCAGTCTGGATCATTATACTAACAGAATCAGATTCAGATACAATATACAGCCACCAACGTTCACACCCTGTACAAAGCACAAGGGCAAAAATTACCACTTAAGACCACATCCAGCAGATTTTTAAACGTGATCTAGACATGGAGTGCAGTGTGACGGGGGCTCAAGATGTGTGTATATCCATTCATAGTATGTATGACAGTACATTAACTCTCATACTGAATCTGTTATACATGTATCAGAAAATGTTTACATAACAGTTTTAAAATCAGTATCTAAAGGTATGTTTTTTATTTCAATTTGTTGAAAAAGATCTATGGTAATACGAATGAGGGTGGCCATTTTAATTCCAACATTGCACCAGTAGGCAGACTAGAGATTCAGATATCATGATAGAATGGCCCGTCAATCTAAGCAATCTTGACAGCCTATTGATCATGAAATCATAATGTTAAAGTCCAACAGCAGGTGTGATGTCAGACATTCGGCAATCTAACAATTACATGTAATACATTTACTCGTAAATGTAAATTCAAGATAAAAGATACGTCCGTTCCTAACCTTGATTTTATACACACAGACACGCAACATCACATCATTTGGCAAAATTTTCCTTTGTGACGTCTGATCGCACCGTCTTGAAGCACCATGATGTGTTGTCATGACTTTTATTTTGACGTCACAATGAAAATATCGCGAAATTTGGTGATGCCTGGTGTTTGACTGTCTCATGAGTTTATCGGAAAATCATCTATTATACAACATTCTTATTTACAATTAGTATTCAATTTAGTAATTTTATTCATTAAATATGAATTTTGAAAATGTCCAATTTGCAGGATGAAATTTGAAAAATAGCAATCCATGGAATGCTTGTGTCGCCTGCAAAGCGGCCTATTTTTAAAAAGTTGATCAAATATGTAGGTCAAGGTCTTTTGGTTTAATATTTGTACATGTATCAGCGGGAAAGTCTTGTCAAATGAACTCACATGTGAAATATTAAACCTCTTACTAAATTACCAATTAAAAGATATGATCAATCTACTTTCAGAAAAGGTCAATCATCTAGGTGAAGGTCATTAGGTACAAATTTTTGGGAATAAAAGAAAGGACTCATCATAAGAAATACATGATTTGTTTGAAATATTAAAGCCATATCACTTATCAATATAGCCAATCTTTTTTTTTTTTTTTTTTTGGAAAAGTAGGTCAAATAACTAGGTCAAGGTCACTAGGTCAAAATTTATGGTATGTGTAGTAAGGTTATGTCACAAGAAATACACATGTGAAATATCAAAGCCCTATCACTTACCAATCAAAAGATAAAGCCAATCTTAATTTTTTTGGAAAAGTAGGTCAAATATCTAGGTCAAGGTTGCTAGGTCAAAAATTATGGTACATGTATGTGTAAAAAGGTCTCATCATAAAGAATACACATGTGAAATATAAAAGCCCTATCACTTACCAATCAAAAGATATAGTCAATCGTAGTTTTTTTGAAAAGTAGGTCAAATATCTAGGTCAAGGTCACTAGGTCAAAAACTATGGCATGTAAAGTAAGGCTTTATCACAAGGAATACACATGTGAAATATCAAAGTCCTATCACTTACCAATCACAAAATAAAGCCAATCTTAATTTTTTTGAAATGTAGGTCAAATATCTAGGTCAAGGTCACTCGGTCAAAAATTATGGTATTTGTAAAAAGGTCTCATCACAAGGAATACACATATGAAATATCAAAGCCTTATTACTTACCAATGAAAAGTTAAGGGGTGTGACACCCAAAGTGTGACAGACAAACGGATGGACAGACTGACTGACAGACGGACAATGGACAAAGTGATCCCTAGGTGTAGCTATGCTTCGCAGGTGACACAAAAATTGACAATTTAGGGAAATGTGAATTAAATTTATACCCCTTACTAAAGCTAGTAAATCTTAATTTGAAGACAAGACAAGATAACATCTATGACTTTGTATAATACATACTGTAATCATGGAAAGGGGTAGGGCCACGAGACCCCTAAATCGGCCCTCCATTTTTCTACAGAAATAAATTTCATGTAGAATACTTGATATCTCTCATGCAAATACACGAATGTTCACCGCTTTTAAAGAAAAGAAAAATATCACCAAACATAGTACCATTTAATTGTAATGACGTCATGAACTAACGTCATTTTGACGTTATTGACAAATTATGGCTAAAATTGCTTGGAATTTTGTCTTTTGTGGAAGAATTCAATGTGGCCGCATGCGTTAACTGAGATAAAACGTTTATGACAAAAGGATATAATGCTAATCTTTCACATATAATTTTTTCATCCTAGTTAATGCATGCGGCCATTACTAATTCTATAGAAATATGTAGTTTTTGCATCAATTTCGCGAAATATAGCCGATTTTTGGTGTTTTCAAAGTGCCAAAAACTACTGAAAAACGCAGTGTTGACAAAAAATAGATTCGTGATTCAGTAGAGAACGATTCAAAATGTCAAATCACAGTTAAAAATTCTATGAAGTACAATGTTCAAAATTAGGGCCAATATCGGGCTTCGCGGCCCTACCCCTTTTCGCATGGGAGTAATTTTCGTGATATTCGCTATTGTAGTATTATCGCAAAAATAAACCCAGCATGAAAATTAATATAACCAGTATACAGTACTAAAGGAAATACTCCAGATTTTGCCAAAATTACCCCATGCGTAATGTTGCAATGGCTATTTCAGGAAATTTCCCACTGCGAAAATAACCACATTTACAGTATTGTAATACAATGCACTTATACAGAGAATTCATAATACAAAAAAAAAACCCTATGAAAATGAAGGAAAGTACCTCATCAGGATCTGACCATAGTAGATCACATATAAGTCCATGATCAGGAACATCTAATGGTCGTTCTAATCCTACAATCTGAAAAACAAAATATCACTGTCAAAGTATCTTTCAATGAGAAAATGATCATTAAAAAGACTTAATCTGACATTGAAGCCTAAAGTATTTATTCTAAGTACACTAAAGTTCTATTAGTTTTACATGCAAGTTTATAAGTTTGAAGTTTAAAACCTTCCGAAACATAGATTCCAAAATTCTTTTTCTGTACCTCACATTAAATTTGTGTTAATTTTTTATGCACTTCACAGTAACAGATGATTGAACGTAACACCAACTAGTGTGTATAAAGAACATACATGTAGTTATACTATAGATCACTATAATGTAACTATTTTCAAAATTGCAGATGTGCAGATTAATTTATAAATCATATTTTTTTTATTCAATTCACATACATGAACATGTATTTTGGATTTTTCTGTGATTGCCTGTAGTTATCTTAACCTTTTACCAATGACCTTGAAAGTTGTGATCCCCTCATCACGAAAAACTCACATGCAAAGTTTGATGACCATCAAAAGATAAGAAGTACTGGGAAAGATTTCTAAAGTGAAAAAATGAAGCCAAATGGTAAGAATTTATGTTTTGAAAAGGAATCCAAAGAGCTCAAACGCTCTATGTGCATTATCTGTAAAGAAGAATGGTACCAGGATTCCCTTGTTAAAAGAAATGGGAGGTCCTCTTAAAGTTGCGAATTATGAAAAGTTTATTTCCTTGCCCATCAGCATATTTTTCAATACTGTTTTGTAGATTTTGTTAAGCCCCAAATTACTGTAATGATAAATTTTTGGTGCATAACAATGCAATAACAAAATTTTATGGGATTTTTGCAAAGTATTCTTTAAGGCCATCTAAGGACATATCCGGCACCCTAAATTGTACCTGTTTATTCCTGCTTGATAGCCGTGCATTGTTTTTGCAATATTTTTTTATGTTTTTAATGTTGATAAAGTCAAATTATGCTTCAATTATATTACATAAAAGTACTGACTTTTCTTTAGAAATGAAAAAAATGTCTAATAAACAGTTATCATTATGATTATTTGGAAGTATTCTGTATTTTTGACATACAAGAAAGATAACTCCGATTTTCTTCATGAAGAACTTTAAAAAAATATTTTACATCATTTTACACAAAGGTATAGTCCGGAAGGTTTCAAATTCTTCGCTTCAATCAATTAGTAGTTTATCCAATAAATAATAATTCCAAATACAAAGGAAAATCATCCAACAATAAAAAAGATATCAAGTATTATTTTGAATTTGCCATAGTTGGCAATGGAAAATGTCTGCATCAGTCAATTTTGAAAGTAGTCAGAACTTCAATTTTTCTTATGGTAACCACATTAAATGTCACTACATACAACTTTTACATACAATAATATGAAACTGATTCAGATCTAAAGGATATCTATCCTACAGCTAAATAAACAGTATATGTCCTTAAAATAAATTCTATGTTCTCAGATAATTGGGTCTAAAAAAAAGATTACCTGTAAAAGTAAATACATAAAGCACCATGATTATCCTCGAATATTTATCAGGTACCGTTTGGACAATTTTACAGGACAATTGACGATTTAATTTCCTTTAAACATGTTCAATGAAATAGATGGATATTTTATTCCTAATTAATGATCAAGGATGGGACACAGTCAAAAAATTTTTATCTGAAGTTGCAATAAAAATGTCTCATCGACGACAAATGATAGCCTGCGGTGGTGTCTGAGAAACAGAGATTTAATTTTATGTGGCATACTCTTTTTTTGTTTGGGGGAGGAGGGAGGGGGGGGGGGGGTCAACACTTCACTGGTCAAATGTTGAAAGAAAATTATGTAGCTACGGTAACCTGTAATGTTAGCAAAGATACTGAAAATTGTATTGACCATGTTCTCTACAGACATTACCTGTTTCAAATCTGTGAGATCTGGTGAGAGACCACCATGCATGCAAAATATTGTATCTTCAACTAATGCAGCTGAAATGTTAGTTGTTAGATTAATAAAGTGCATGTTCTTTGATTGAAGCAGTACAAGCCCTTAGCATTTACCATGTAACAATATACAAAACAATGTACAGAAAACCAGATCTTGATTTTTTTTCTCTCAGGAATTAAAGATGATAAAATATAAGGTATAAGTACATAAACTATAAATGACCATATTCCAATCAAGTACAGATCTGAAAATAGTCGTCATTGTATCTTATTATCATTGTCTAACAAGTTTAAGTACATTTGTACTAAAACACTATTTTTAAAGTAACTGTATCAAATGTGCAAGTGGAAAGGGGGAGTGTGTCAAGACTTCCTGAAATTTGTCAAACAAGAATTTACACCCAGCTCATCAGAAAAACTGAGGACTATAAATAGAATGCCCTAAAATCTTTGATTTTGGGAGGCTATACAGATTCAGTAGAAAATATTCAAAATACTTTAAGGTGAAATGAATTTAAGAAATGTATATTGAATCTGGTTTCCTGAATTGATGCATTGATTATTTTAAGGTTATAAAATGTTAATGCAATTGTTGGGTTATACATATACATGTATAAGCAGATATGTAAGTGAAAATTTGCAAGCAAATTAACTTTGTGATCAAAAAGCAGTTAATTTATCCAATAATTAGATGTGGCAAATGAAAAACATAAACACTGTCTTACCTATAGGCAAGCAATTAAAACAGTCTGTAAAAGTCTTCCATAACTTAATATTGTACCGCCTCTTGCACTCATCATAAAACCCATATATTCTACAAAGAAGAAAATTTCTTTACTCTCTCTGACAGCCACAGGTTGTAAAAATGTATTTATTCCCTAGCATTTAAAATTTCTATCAGCAATCCTTTTTTCAAATTCAATTGAATAAAAGAAGATCCTGACGATAATCTCAACAACACTCACAATAGAGCATTAAATAGAGCATTGACAGACCCCTAGCAAGATAAAGGTGGGACCAGGTGCCCAGGAGGAGTAAGCATCCCCTGTTTGGCTAGCCGCACCCGCCGTCGATGTTCGCACATTAACCTGAAAACAATATCCACAAAACATTGAAGTTTCAATACAAGGAATAATCTATGATATTGTCCAACTTCATTGTTACTTGATATATTGCGTCTTTTCTGCAAGAAGGTAACATCGCATTCTGGCATCTATTAGACCACAGAAAGTGATAATACCTTCTCATAAATTCAAACAAAATTCTGTTAATATTGTGAACTATTGGCTACAAATCTTTTCACAATTTTCACACTGATTTGAGCCTGCACTGATCAAGTCGCATCACACTCTGTTTATTTGTTATTTATAGTACTATTGAGAACTTTGTCATTTCATACATACCGGTACTTCAATTCGGTGTTATAGAGCAATGATGCAGTGCTCAGTACACACACACAAACAAAATGTGAATTGAAGACGACAGAAGACCTCTGTGCTGAAGTTTATATTAATAAATAACAATCTCTCTTCAATCTTGTTTTTATACCAACATGGTGTAAAGATTCTTTAACAAGAACATTTTTCAGTAGAGATCAAGGAGAATCAATATTGAAACACATTTGACAGAAAAGATAAAGTATTCTCACTCACATATGTCTTAAGACTGTAGAAAATATGTCGATGTTGCAGTGTTAGCTTTTCTTGCTTCACATTCCAAGCGGAGTGTGTGACAACATACATGTATTGTGATGTCTGTCATAAAATGTTATTGTTAGCTTGGGGTACATTTTGTTTCAGTTCTTGTAATGAAATCTTTGTAATGATAACAAAATTATGTGAATGACAGAAACAGAGGAATCTCATCCTCATGCAAAAGATTTGCAACATCCTTGGCTTGTCAAGCTCAGCCTCAGTTGCAATACTATGATAGATTCTATTAATTAAGACTATTTTGTGTTACAAATTTACTTCTCTGTACGATATAGAAGTTTGATTTCTTTTTGCCATTACCTGTTAATAGATGCACACTCATGATTTCCTCGTAAAAGGAAGAAGTTATTTGGATATTTGATCTTGTATGCCAACAACAAACAAATGGTTTCTAAAGATCTTTTGCCCCTGAAAAATAAAATACAATTGATAAATGCTGTCTAACAACTTAAAGGCTTTCTGCATTTAATTTAGTACCTTACTTTTTCTATAAATGCAGAAAGGAATATTCAGCCCTACCAAATTCTCAATGCAAAGAAGACAAATGTTTTCCTAAGCAGACTATCATAATGCATTAATCAACATATCAATTGTGAAACTTCACACATTTATTCTGCAATTATTCATAACATACATGTACCGTATCCATGTTGGAATAAGTATCAAATTCAATACCTATCCACATAGTCTCCCAGAAAAAGGTAATTTGCACTTGGTGGGTAGCCACAGGCATCAAAATGCCTCATCAAGTCCTCAAACTGTCCATGGATATCACCACATATAACAACAGGAGCCATGATCTCTAAACACATAGGTTGTTCTAGGAAAGTCTCCCGTGATATCTGGCATAACTGACGAATTTGTGTTTCTGGTAATTGTACCTAAAACATGAACAAATTACTTGGTTTGAAATGTGCATACAAAACATCAAGGCTTTTCCTTTTAGAAACAATGGTGCATGTACATGTATACAAATTAGAATCTCAAGTGATTTTATTCCATTCAGATCTGACACTGAGCCTTTCCTTAAGTCATAGATGCTCATGGTCATTATTTGTTCAGATAAATTTTAGTCAATTATGTATAGGCCCAGATGGTCTCCGGTTTAATTGTCCATGCAATTTCACATGAACCATACATTGCAACCACTAGACTATTCAACAATAATTAATCATTATATGTATGTTGAATGTTTGATCCTAAATATCATTATACATGTATGTAATTTTGAAGGTGACTTTATTTGACCACCATTAGGTGTTGAGTTACATCATGCTGGAACATTCCTGAAATTTTGATGCAAGCACATTGTACATAAAGGAAGTTATACATGTACAAGGCTCTCGATCAGCTTAATTTGGGGCCCATATTGGGCCTTAGTCCCAATGCAAAATAGTACCTTTTTCCAATTTATTGATAATTTTTCCCAATTTGACACGTAATGGGAAATTCAACAACATAGTGTAATCAAAGATTACGAAGCTCACCTCGCGGCAGCGAAGTTCAATTTAAACATATCTCTAAGTACATGTATAATAAGAAAATCACTCAAGTGGAAAAAAGTAGGTCAAGGTCATTTTATGAAAGTTTGATCAAAGATACATCCAATATGCAAGTTTGGTACATGTAGCACTTATACTTTGCTCAATACAATGTATTGGCCTTTAAAGGCAAAATCACTCAAGTGGAAAAAGTAGGTCAAAGTCATTTTATGAAAGTTTGATCAAAGATACATCCAATATGCAAGTTTGGTACATGTAGCACTTATACTTTGCTCAATATTGGCCTTTAAATGCAAAATCACTCAAGCGGAAAAAGTAGGTCAAGGTCATTTTAAGAAAGTTTGATCAAAGATACATCCAATATGCAAGTTTGGTACATGTAGCACTTATACTTTGCTCAATATTGGCCTTACTAGGCAGAATCGCTCAAGCGGAAAAAGTAGGTCAGATGCTGCATCCAATGCATGGGTTCACCTCAACATCTCAAGATGAATCACTTGTGCAAGTTTGGTTACTGTAGCATCAGTACTTTGTCAGATACTGAACTACCCCAAAAACTTTAACCAGACATTGACAAAGTCATTCAACCGGAAAATGTAGGTCAGATGCTGCATCCGATGCATGGGTTCACCTCAGCATCCCAAGATGAATCACTTGTGCAAGTTTGGTTACTGTAGCATCAGTACTTTGTCAGATACTGAACTACCCCAAAAACTTTAACCAGACATTGACAAAGTCATTCAACCGGAAAATGTAGGTCAGATGCTGCATCCGATGCATGGGTTCACCTCAGCATCCCAAGATGAATCACTTGTGCAAGTTTGGTTACTGTAGCATCAGTACTTTGTCAGATACTGAGTTGCCCAAAAACTTTAACCGGACGGGGACGGGGACGGGGACGCGGACGCCGGGGTTATAGCATAAGCTCATCTCAACTTCGGTGAGGTGAGCTAAAAATGAGTTCAAAATTTTCATTTTCTAGTCAAAAGGCATCCAAACTTGTGTTCAATATTTCTCAATTTTTGAGAAAATGCCACTATTTTTCCCAATTTCAAAGGCCCCGGGCCCCAGTCCCAAAAAATAGGTGTGAGAGCCTTGATGTAGTTATTAATGTAAAAGTGTGACTATGATCTCTACCCTGTGTTGCAGGCAGCATAAAAAAGAGCCATTAATTTATTGTCAAAGTGTAACTACCAGTACCTGTTTATTTGCAGATTCTTTTCCTGTAAGTAACTGCTCAATGATTGAATCCACATCTAGATCTTTGGTCATTGTGTTTAAGAGTTCTGAAAAGAAATTAAGAATGCAAGTACAGTGTATATCAAGGAAGTTATACAGTCATGTAGTTACTTATGTGACTTTGTTCGCATCACTTTACCATGTTTACTTTGTTGGCATCATATTAATAGACTTAAATTGTCTCCCTTCCCATGTGTATGAATATAAAGTATAATATGCTGGTGTTTTTATGTCTAGAGACATGATTTTACAAAACTGAAGAAAACATACAAATTATAAGGAGGTGGTCCTTAAATGTATGATTTATCATTCATAGCCTTTATACATGTATGATGTATGTAGGCCCCATAATCTATCCAATATTTTATATTTCTTGCATTTATATTAAGCTAATTAACTGCTATATTGAGTTTTATGATCTTATCAAGATTGTATACAAATTACAATGACATGTACTTCACACATCAGCAGGCCAAACAGTATATACTACCCACCTTTAATTAGTACCCACCAGATACATTTCTCTTTTTTTTTTTGTTTTAAGTGAAGATTTTTGTTCCATTGTTTTGAAAATCTTAAGATTAACCATTCTGCAATCAATTCAAGTAAATTTTTTGGCTAGATATATATATTTTTAATCAATGTTTTCAAATTTTCCCCCAAAATGTCATTTTTTCACATGAAATAAATCTAAAAATATTCTTAAAATTTTTCCATTTTTGTATAAAGATAAACAGTAATGATTACACTTATAGGATGCGTGATACACAATTAACATCCCCCTTTTTTATTCGACATTTTTGTTTGGGTAAGTGAGTTTCCTTGCTGGGTAAGCACATTTTTGGTGAGCACTTACCAATTGGTAAATGGTTTTTAAATAAATTCTAGAACACTGTATCATCCACAAAAAGTTCGACAATATTATGTTCAACATTTTTTCCTGTTAGGCTGTAACATACATAGTCATTATATAAATACTATATTTTTGTAAATCAAAACATAATTCATATAAAAACTATTTGATATATATCTACTGTATTAATAGTGTTGCACTTTTCATTTGTAATGTGGATTATAATAATTATTTTTACTCTTTAAAATTGCTCTTGATTGTCCTAAGGATACCACAACTATTAAGGACAAAATAAATGAAATACATGAACTTTTTTAAGATATATTTCTTTTCTGCAACTAAAGGAACAATAAATCACTATTTTAACTCACTTTTATCGGGGCTACCACCCCAACCCCCATTAAATATGCTCAAACGCCCCTTGGCTTACAAAATGTAGTACATTTTCCCCTTTCAAACTCATCTTTGTACATGTAGTTGATTCACTGATTTCCCGTACAAAATGAAGGTTGCACAACGTATTTAATCGTTATTTAATCGTTAAAATTTAGTATCATTGTTTCCCATACGAAAATCGCATTGTGACGTGAGGATTTCTGCGCGAAGTGAAGGTCAAATTCAAATCAAATTGGCAACATTTTTACTTTATGTTACAGTGTACAACCCCAATTTTCCCTATCATATCAAAACTCTCCCTCTTTCCGGAGGGTCTGCGACGCAAGAACAAAAATGAGGTAGGATTATTTTTACCCTTTAAAATCTTTTTTTTTTTTGGCCTATATATAACATGTATAAGTCCAGGTCACCTGAAGTGAACAAAGTCCTCACTATGTACATTGTATGTGTATGTCCAGTCATCGCAAAAACTCACTAGTCTGACGTTAGTGGTCCAAAAAAGTTTGTGAAGAATGTATCCTTAGCCTTGGGCTTGGGGCTATACTGGTGCCGGAACAGTTTCCGGACGATTTTGAAGGTTTTTCGGGAATAACTCCTCTGTTCTTTAATGGAAAACATTCAATTTTCTCTCAAATAATGTTATGCCCTTCCCACAGATACTCATGTTGAAAGAAAATAATAAAACAATCAAGAAATATGGTTTCTAGACCGATTTTATGACCCTATATTTTGGCCATTTTTCGCAAATCACTGGAACAGTTTCCGGACACCTGATTTTAAAACTGTCAATCTCCATCAATTTCAGTCCATTAACTGGATTATTTTTGGATATTGTTTTCTTCAATCTTTTCTACAAATTACTGTGTAAAAATAATTTTGGAAATAGAACCGAAACTTCTCAAATCACGTAAATTAAAAAGGTATGGTTCTCGGCGACTTCCCCCGGTGCGCGATATTAAACGGGGCAGAAAGGGGTAAAAAGACGGTGTGATAAAGCAATTTCGATGCACAATTTTGTTTATATGATTCATGATTTGAATTCTCCATTTAAAAATCTTCAAAATTGTCACACAATTTTGAAAACAAGTTCCTTCAAAGCACTTGAAATGGGCGACTGTCCGGAAACTGTTACTGTCCGGAAACTGTTCCGACACCAGTAAAGTCATTTTAAAAGAATGTATCTGTATCTAATGGACAAAGTATAGAGCAATGAACCATGACCATCTATGGCGGACATCATGAAAATTCTATTCAAAGGGTACCACGAAGAAGAAGAACAACCGGACCAATAAAAATTCTAACAAAGATGAAACTTTGTCATTATCTTTCTTTCATTGTCTGATAAACAGGTAAAAGTATGGGGGGACTGCGGGTGGGATATGTTACAGGTGTAAACGACAGTAAGGAAAATGTGGCTAGTCATGTAAACGAATCCTAGACCTTCAGCAGGAAAATTGGACTGAATTTCCTCTGACATCGAATCTTCATTCGTATGTTTGACCTGTGTATTTTACGCCAATATTCTTCTTCGCAAGCAGAATCTATAAAATAGGAATAAAAAGACTATATAATGACAAAGGCAAATGATTTTTCACAAATATCGGACAGAATACCTGTTTTATTTTTCTTTCAGCCTCAGCAACGAATCATCCCTGATCGATTGGCTACAAATTAGATCACGTGATCTTCAAAGCAGACGATGGTAAAGGGGGCATTTCAAGAAGAGATTCATGTCCTTGGGAATTTTCGTAACCAGTGGCGGATTGAGGGGGTGCGAAGGGGCGCCCGCCCCTTGCACTGACCAAAATTTGTAAAAAAAAAACAACCCTATATTTTGGCCCATTTTCAGTAAAAGTCGACAAAATCCGCCCCTTGACCCCCGGCAAAGGGGGCGCTGGATCTGCCACTGTTAACGATGTCCATTAACGTGTATGCTTAAGAAATGCAAGAAAATTCAATTCAAAATATGGTTAATTATCTTATTTACCAGCATGCATCTTGAGAGGTTCCCTATTTTTTCGCGAAGTTGAAATCGTCAAAAAAAAAGGGGGCCCGGGGGGGGGGGGGGGGGGGCGGGGGGTGGAAAGGTGGTGAAACTTTCGTTAAAGAACTCTCAAGAAATAGATCGATGAGGGACTTTTCACGACACAGGACTTTCAGTTTGATCATTATACAGCCGGTAGAGCAAGGAACATTTCGCCGGTGACCATATTTCGCCGTTTCATGGTTAACTGCTTCCCGTTGCTTTGTCAAGTTTACTTTTCTTATATCTTATCAAATATAACCGTAGCAGTCATGTTATGATATATTGAAACATCTCCTGCACTCAAACGTGACGAAAAATATCACCGGCAAAATGAGGGAAAACTGGCACACTGAAAATTTTAGACGAAAACATCCGAAATTTTTACAAAAACCAAACGAGTAAAACATTTTATTTGGCATCATCTCTTAGAGGTAATGAGTTCTCATGAAAAGAAAATCACAATTTTGTCGGTTTTGCGTGTTAAAAGGATATTTATCAGCAAAAGCGGCGAAACATGCCAGTGGTCACCCCCGAAAACATGGTCCAAACGAAATATTTTGACATTTTGTAAGGAAACAATGAAATGAGTAGAATAAATATTTTTTTGTAGTATTTCGATCGAGAATGGAGTTAAATTAAACTTAAGGAAAACCAATCATTGAATTGGCCATCAAGTATTGAAAATTCCTAGGATATGTACGAAAAAAGCGGCGAAGTATGGTCACTCGCTGTATAGATTTGTATTTCTCCCACTGTGGACTGGGATATCCATGGAAACGCTGGGAAAAGATATCCTTGTC
Organism: Pinctada fucata; assembly: GCA_028142955.1. Taxonomy (NCBI): domain Eukaryota; kingdom Metazoa; phylum Mollusca; class Bivalvia; order Pterioida; family Pteriidae; genus Pinctada; species Pinctada fucata. The sequence continues at coordinate 43,022,604 of AP027103.1, forward strand.
TTACCCCTATGGGGTAAGATAACATTTTCACGTGCCTTTTGACTGTAACGTCAATTGTGACGTCATACATGATTGCTGCGTTAGCCGATCAAAATATGAAAAAGAATACATAAAATCTCATTTTCAGCGTTTTTAGACAGCGGGAGAAAAATAATCAATCCCCAGATGTGATCAGGAACACGGAAATCCAACCCTCGTGTCCAGGATTTGCTTTTGTCCACGACTCGGCAAGCCTCGTCGTGGTACAAGCAAATCCTGTACACTCGGGTTGGATTTCCTTGTCCCTGATCACATCTGGGGATAGATTCTATTATTCTCCCACTGTAGACTGGGATATCTATGGAAACGCTGGAAAAAGATATCCTTGTCTTACCCCTATTATATATATGGGTAAGATAACATTTTCACGTGCCTTTTGACTGCAGCGTTAATATTGGGACGTCATACAATAACATGATAGCGACGACACGTTAGCCGATGAAAATGTAGAAAATGATAATAAAATCTCATTTTTGAGCGCTTTTAGACAGTGGGAGAAAAATAATCAATCACCAGGAGTGATCAGGGACACGGAAAACCAACCCTCGTGTCCAGGATTTGCCCTTGTCCACGACTCGGCAAGCTTCTTTATACAAGCAAATCCTGGACACTCGTGTTGGATTTGCTTCTCCCTGGCCAGACCTGGTGATAAATTCTATTAATCTTTCAGCCCCTTCCTTGTCTACCCGAGTCCTCGGCTTTTCCAGGTCCTCCCTCCCGTCCCTTTCTCCCTTCTCTTTTGTTATACCCTTGTCAGTATCCCTATATAAAATCCCCATAGGAAAAATGCCTATAAATTCGAATATTTGACCTAGCGGTCAATATTTACATCAATATTGGCCCTAGGGCAATATTTCAAAAAATATTGACCGATAAACGGTACATTGTTTGTGACGTCACGTCATTGATGACGCTTTTAGCTCTACCTATTTTTCCGCGCTCTTTCTCTTATAGAAGAAAATGAACGTAAACATGCCGAGCTAATCGGTTCGTTGCTGCAGTATTGATGTAAGGTATAACAAAACAATTATTGACTGGGAATGAGGGCAATATATGATTTGTTGGACCTTCAGACAAAATATAGCCCTCGGCCTTCGGCCTCGGGCAATATTTTATCTTCAGGTCCAACAAATCATATATTGCCCTTATTCCCAGTCAATAATTGTATAATATATTGCCTCCCGCCCCGCCCAACTTTTCCTCCCAGCCCTCCTCGTGCGAGGATTATGTACAAATGTAGTGCACGTGCGTTACTGCATGAGTTCTTCAGTTACGGTATTCAAGGAAGGATTCAATGGAAAGGGGGGGGGGGGTTCGTACTTACCAGCCTACAATATATAAATACACTTGGTATTACATGACTTTTTAAATCCAATTTTCAAAAGTTTTGTTGGCTTGCTATCTTCAATCATGTAGCCTGAATTCACTGACATACTCCAATGTCAGACCGACGAGCGTCTCAGTGTAATACAACGGAAAACGTCTAAATCCCTATACATAATATGTAATTTAAGTGGAAAAACCAGCATTTGTAGATTTTTGGGGGTGGGGGTGGGGGAGGGGATGTCCTGTCCGCTGACCTCGCCATATCCACCCGATCTAGATGCGAGCATATATACTGGCAGGATATTGTGGACAAGAAAAGATAGGAGGGGAATCTCCAACAACGTTCGGTACCAGTACCCACAGCAAAACAAGCCAGTAAACATGCACAGCAAAAGACGCAATTTTAAGGTTCAAGGAACACCAATTAAAAAAAACCCGAAAAACAAACAAAACAATACAGATACATCAAACACAAAAGATCACACATAAACCAATGATAACTATTGGCAACCTGCATGTGCCGACTTAGGACGGTGATCTGCTACGCCAGTAGCAAGTGTAGTTATCCAGATTACGTAGGCACAACCCTCCCATTTTTCCAGTTACCAAGAGGTCTCGAAGAACGCACAATACCTCTTCACCGTAAAATAACCATACAAACAAGACAGCATATGACACAGGGACCCGAGCAACACACAGATGGATATGTAAATGGATATAAGAATAGGGGGCGTACTAAATAGAGTCCGTGCTCTTCCCGCTGTAGCGAGCTCATGCATTTTCTAATCCGAGGAGTCCGACCGACTCTCGATCAGGACCCTGTCCTCTTTAAAGAGGTTTAAGACTAATCTCGACCTTAAGGTCAGGATGGCGACTTTTGATAGAAATGAGGTAGAAGAAAGATGGATATGGACATATAGAGGAACATCTCTTCGAATTATTCAGACAAAAACATCGAAATTTGTCCGTCTCGTTTTTTGGCTACAAACGTCATTTGTTTTGGCCTATTCTAACATTTTCGTCATTTTACATACCTGTGCAATGCATACTATTTCAAAAATTCATATATACCCTTATTTTTCGGGATTTTTATAGCTTTTGTATGAATTAAAGCCTATTTTGAGAAATTCTGATAAAATTTTTTTTCCTATTTTCGGCGATATTTCAAGTAAAAATATGCACTTTTCCCAAAAATACCCAATTAGCAATGAACATTTCAAGGAGTATCTTTTTTTTTTGAATAATGTAACAAACTGGGCTTATACCATTTATCGTCCATGTCGGTTTCAAATATTATGTGATATGAAAATAGAGTTATCTCCCTGTAGTCGCAACCCTAATATTAAAGGGTTCCCATTCTATACAATACATGTTCTGAAGAAACATGCATATGTACTACCGACTCAACTTAAAAAATCTATATAATGAAAAATGGTGCGGGGTTAAGGGGAGGTTTTGTTAATCGATCACAGTACTATTAATCATGTTGCATGTTAATCGAATTCAACTATAAAACTATCTGTTTTGTTCTTGTAGTTAGTCTGATATCATAAGGTTTGAGATTTAAGGAATAAATTATATAAAACTGAAATAAAACAAAACTCCTATGTAATTCGAAATATGTCCAAAATTAAGGATATGCATATTTAGATAACAAAAAATCTTTACCTACCTGAATACGTCCACTCTCTGCTCAACCGATTATTATGAAGCACAATGGACATGAATGAAAGAGGTAGCAGTTTGCATCATTGTTGTGAGAAAACAAATATTTAACCTCTTTCGACTATCCATATAAAGTGTTGAATGCGGTATTGATATGTCAATGGTATATCGAAAATTGGAATTATATTAAGAGTATACACATATAAAAGGACTATCAGAGTGCTTTTACAACATAGACTAAATACATACAATGTAAAGGGAGAGGGATATGTAGATTATGTATGTTTTTGTAAGTTGCTGCTACCCAATGGCCGACTGAAAATTATTCCCTAATAGGTAATAAAATGGTGCCACTCCATGGCCGACTGAAAATTATACCTTAATTAAGGTAATAAGTATTTTCTCACGAAGAGTTAATTAATTTGTGAATCTGTTGACAAGAATAATAAAATGAACAATTGGATATGTATTCCTGTTGGATGGTTAATTATGCTATGAGTTAAAGAAGATCCTGACGATAATCTCAACAGCACTCACAATAGAGTACCAAATTGAGCATCGACGGACCCCTAGCCTAGCAAGCCAGAGGTGGGACCAGGTGCCCGGGAGGAGCAAGCATCCCCTGTTGGCCAGCCGCACCCGCCGTCGATGTCCACGCACGAAAAGAAATACATGCATTGCACTGTCTGAGGTTATATCTATATAGAAAGTGCTATGGCGACCATGTCAGGGAAAATATTCAAAACACTTACTGTCAAACCCCTCGCGGGAAACTTTTTTTACGAGCTCCACACGACAAAGGGTATAAGTGTGACACAACTGAGTTAAAAAAGATCCTGACGATAATCTCAACAGCACTTACAATATCTAGAGCACCAAATAGAACATCGGCGGACCCAAGCAAGCTAGAGGTGGGACCAGGTGCCGAAGAAACGATATGGACTTACTTATTAGGCATTGCCCTACTGCAACGTCTCCTCCGTTTTGTGCAGTATCACTTAAATGATGAGAAAACAACCAAAAAACCACTACAGGAATCACAACATCATACGTTTCGATCCCACGCGATGGGCCTAGAAATGCGGCGCTCGTGGGAGACGCGTTAGGGGCCATATCTCGGCTTGTAATGGAGTACTGATTTCAACTAAGATTAAGATCCAGTATGAATTAATTCATCTATCAAAATATACCAAAGAAAAAAGGTATTGAACTTGATCAGCCTATTTCTGAAGACTGAAACGATAACTTGTCATTTTTTTTCGATAGACGCCGAGTTAGAACCTAGTATATCAAACAACCAGGAAGCGCAATAAATCCATGTGCTTTCGGGAGATTTTAATCTTGGTCTTTTCTTCCATGAAAATCTAGAGAGTTCCGTTATGGAGCCCGTCTTCCCGATCGGCCACTGTTCAATTATTCAAGAGTTATAACCTATACAAACTGAGAAAGTGAATACTAGTATATCAAATCATCGTCGATGCTCAATTTGGTTTTCAATTGTGAGTGTTGTTGAGATTATCATCAGGATCTTCTGTAACTCTTTGGTTTTGTTTTTTGTTTTCCTTTTTGCCGTTTGCATCGCACTTATGGTTGTATGTGAATTGATACGAATATACTCAGTATTTTCGTGTTTCTTGTTGCGCGGAGAGCTTGCTGAAGACGTTAACCATCAGCCACACCGCCGTATACGTATATATGTTGTCTTATTTTAAGATTTTTTGTTTCAATTTTTGGTGGGTACAATACTTAGCCTAGATGCTTATAATGAAACAACCGTATTTATCTTCTCATCATACCTTACTCCCCTTGTCGATTATCATTAGTTAAAGAAGATCCTGACAATAATCTAAACAGCACTCACAAAAGAGCACAAAATCGAGCATCGACGGACCACTAGCAAGCTAGAGGTGGGACCAGGTGCCCAGGAGAAAATGAAAATGAATCTCCGATGAATTTCGCTCGAATACTAGATCAGATTAGAACTATATTTCGTGATACATATGTATTTTCATTTAAAGCAATTTAAAGGTCAAACATGCAAACAATTCACAACCAGCGCTCATCGAATAAGTAATTGTATGAATTGTATGAAAAGAAAGGAGGGGATCTGCAACAGGACTCAACTGCAACATCCACAATAAAAATACCCTTCGAAATACACATGCCAGACAGACAAATCAAGAGACACCAATGGGACAAGGAATACAAAACAAAAATGACGACATCAAAATACTAACATCAAAAGACTGCACAGAAACCAACAAGACCAATGGGCATTCGGTGCCTACTAAGGATGGTTATCTGCCAGGTTAGTAGCAAATTATGTAGTTATTCGGATTACATGCACAAAACCCTCCCACTTGTCCAGTTACCCAGTGTTATCGAGGAACGCACATTTGATGTATACTAGTATTATAACCTCATCGATGCAAGATGACGATACAAACAAGACAATAATTTGATTAAACGCAGGGGCACAAGCAACAAACAGAAGAATATGTAAATGGATAGCATAAAGTCTTTCGACTTCTCCACGCTTTTCACAACCATTCAAAACCAAACGCTTAAAAACAGACTGGCCACTATGATTCGCAACACCTTTCTTTCAAATATGGAAACACGAAATAATACCTTGTCATAGGGAAGGAGGATGCTTATTTTGTGAAGAAACACACTGATTCAGACAAAAAGTATACTGAAGTCGATATCATCCGGATGCTTAATTTTCTTGGGTGGTATTTGGAGGAACCATATTCCAGCAAATAGTTAGCATGCCCATGGGTACCAATTGCACCCCACTTCTTGCGGACATATCTTCATATTCATACGAAGCTGACCTCATCCAGATCTTGCTCTACACTGGGCGAAAGCATCTTCCATCTCAGTTCAGTTTTACCTACAGATACATAGATGACGTGTTACTCTTGTTGGAGATCTCCTCCCTTCATCAATAATCCCAACTTTAGATATCACCAAGATGAAATATATCCTCATAAACTAGAGATCAAGGAAACGACTGAGACCGACAAATCCGCTTTGTACTTGGATTTACTCCTGTATTTAGCCAAAAACGGCCAATTGAACACCTCACTGTATGACGTACCTCAAGGGTGATGATTTCAACGTCAACACAACTAACTTCCCTTTCATGAATAGCATCATTCTGTCTTTTTCTGCTTTTGGTGTTTTTGTTTCTCAGCTAATCCTATACGCTAGGGCATATTCTAAATATGACGATTTCATAGTTAGAGCCAAACGGCTTTCTACTGTCCTGTTCACTAATTCCAGGGCACCCTGTTTTCCCGATTTTCTCTAAAATATGATAATGTCATCTTCCAAAAAGATATCAGTTTTATAGTACTCCTTTAGTCGTAACAGAAAATATCATTGTTTTGACTGTTAAGTTAGAAATAGGACGGAAAATAAAAAGTCAACGGGTATTTTCTATAGTAAAATCGCTGAAAATGTGTGACGTCGGAGGCTTTTACGTCACTGTTTACTATTGTTGACACGGAGAACAATATGGCGGCGGCTTGAAATTAACATGGGAATTTCCCGTAGACATTTTATTTTTCATATTGCGGATTGAAGGCACCTTATAGGGTAAGTTGAAGTTAATTTCCAGTTACGACTAAAGGTGGTCAATTCTCGGAAACAATGAATAATAGGAAAATTCATCAGACGACAGAATAAATTGCCAAAACAGGGTGCTCTGGAATTAGTGAACAGGACAGTAGTAAGCTACTCGTTCAGGGTTATAATACACAACCACTGAAATCATCATCGAGGAAGTCCTTCGGTCGCTACCGTGATCTTATAAAAACATTTGCGACCCCCTTCTCAGAATGATCAGTGACATTTTGGATTGCGAGTAAATGGCTGTCAACATCACCGTACAAGACATATTAACCTGATATGTACAAATGTACATCAATATGTACAAAGCGACTATCTCTGAATTTGACAAGTTCTCATGGAATTGCGACGGGTGTTGCATACAGGAGACGCTGACTCTGCCCGTGCACATTGTCTCATTTCGGATAAACTTAATTAAAAGAATATTTTTTATTCCGGGGTTCGCTACTATTCGAATGGAAATTCTGATGACTCTGCCTTACCTTCTCAACTTTGAGATTGGATAAGTGATGGGTACTTCTTCCATGCTTATCAAACGTATAAAGGCGTACGACAAACTTATGCATGCAACTACCCGAGGAGTCTGAACAACTTTCAGAGAGGACGAATGATCGGGATCCTGTCTTCTTCTCCAGTTTTGCTCTTACCCTGTGAGACAGCCTATGTGAGACACATAAGTTGTCTCAAAGGCTCCAATTGACCAATGATAAAAGAGAATCTTATTGTGACGTCACAGTAACGTTGTCAGAAAACATGGCGTTAGATGGCATGAAACGTTGTTTGAATTCCCTTTTTTTTCTTATGTTTCACTGAAGACGAAATAGATTCCATCACTTTCTACTGAGTGAGACATTAAAATTTACACTCGTGACGGAAATTTTCATCTTTTCAGATTTCCGTCACTCGTGAAATTTTTAAGTCTCACTCAGTAGATAGTGATAGAACCTATTATTCTCTAACGAGTTTTGGACAGGTCCTGTTATGTAGTCCTGTCGTCAGAGCCAATCAAAAAAATACCGAAAGACGTAGCAGGATGGGTGGGATATGATGCTACGTACAGGACCCACATTTTAGAAATTTGTAGAAATTTTGATAACAGAAATTTTAGAATGCGTTGAAGAAACGATCAACCGAAATTGATCGAACTTGGCAACATATGCCCTGGGGGACTCCTGGTCCAACAGCAGAGACACTCACCAAGTGGTACAAATGATAAACGTCTTCAAATTGAATAGCATCATTTAAGAACAGATAAATTGGCAGCATGGATCAGACATGCACGTTTCGGGTACTTAACCCTCGTCAGTGATCCTCAAATCTAAACAATGTTATAGGCCCAAAAGTGTGATAATTAGTAAGTTCAAAAACATACCGAAAGACGTAGCAGGATGGGTGGGATATGATGCTACGTACAGGACCCACATTTCAGAAATTTGTAGAAATCTTGATAACAGAAATTTTAGAATGCGTTGAAGAAATGATTTACCGAAATTGATCGAACTTGGCTACATGTGACCTCGGGGATTTCTGGTCCACCAGCAGAGACACTCACCAAGTGGCACAAATGACAAACGTCTTCAAATTGAATAGCATCATTTAAGAACAAATAAATTGGCAGTATAGACCAGACATGAGTGTCACTGCTGGTAGAATAGGAGCTCCAGAGGGCACATGTAGCCAAGTTCGATCAACTTCGGTTGATCGTTTCTTCAATGCATTCGAAAATCTCTGTTATCAAAATTTCTTGGAATTTCTAAAATGTGGGTCCTGTAGCATCATATCCCATCCATCCTGCTACGTCTTCCGGTACATGTTTTGACATCATAACTTTCACACTCTTTGGACATATTACATTATTTAGTTTAAGAATCACTGACGAGGGTTAAGTACCCGAAACGTGCATGTCTGGTCAAATTTACCTGTTCTTGAATGATGCTATTCAATTTGAAGACGTTTAAGACTAATAAATCCACATATCAAAAAAAAAAAAAAAAAAAAAAAAAGAAGAAAAAAGACGAGATACAACTTTGAAATCTTTTACATTAAAAAATTATACATTTGTTACAGCACAGTACAGTAATAAATAAAGGAGTTCAAGTTTATTGCATGATGGTCAGAGTTAATTCCCATTTCTGTTAATTATATACATATTTGGATGAAGTCCATGCATGGGTTTGAATTCCAGTCCTTAGGAAAATAAAGTAATTCACTCACACTAGAACTCACTTAACTGAACTTTCATCTCGTCCGAAGTTTATTTGAATACATCTTTCATGTGACAAGCTCAAGCTGTACTGTAGTTTAACATAATCACAAAATAATGAAGAAGCTGAGGTATTTGGTTTGCGACGACGCACAATTGTTTCGAAGGACTTTAATTATAAGCTGTTTTCAACTGGGTGCGATAAAAATCCCAGCGGATTGTACGATAACTCGGAATGAAAACTTAAGTGAAGGTACGATTTTCATAATGGAACGTAGACTTGTTTATCCCATTTTGATACATCGAAGATCATAATGCGATGTCTTCGATTCTTGATGCAATGAAAGATATTGAAGTCTTATAAAACTGAATTAAAGATAATGATCTGTCCTATATTGGCATTTAAATTGCGACATGAAAACGTGAATATCGCCATGTGTTCTAAATATTACTAATTTCTTTTAACTATTTTAAGAGGTTTTCGGGTGAATAATCTCAACGAATTTGCCATTGATCGCTCTAACTTCTTGCGATACAACCATTCACGATACATTTTCATATAGGATAACATTCGTCTCTGATTGTCATTTGCAATCGATGGATTCATTGAAGATGAAACAACGTCCCTCGATCGAGTTTGATGCATTTGAAAACGCTCACCACTCCCGTCGTTATTACGATGCCGTGCTCTATTACTAACGCGTTTGCTTTCTTCCACATGGTTTTCATCGTCGTTTTTATCGTCGTTTTTATCATCATCATCATCATCATCATCATCATCATCATCATCTTCTTCTTCTTCTTCTTCTTCTTCTTCTTCTTCTTCTTCTTCTTCTTCTTCTTCTTCTTCTTCTTCTTCTTCTTCTTCTTCTTCTTCTTCTTCGTCGTCGTCGTCGTCGTCGACAGAATCATTCTTTTTGTCATCGACATCGTCATCTTTGTCTTCGTCATCATCTTTGTCATCAACGTCGTCATCTTTGTCTTCTTCGTCGTCGTCATCTTTGTCACCGTCGTCTTCATCTTTGTCGTCGTCTTCGTCTTTTTCCTCGTCTTCATCTTTTTCATCATCATCGTCGTCTTCATCTGTGTCTTCGACATCGTCTTTGACTTCGTCAATTTCGTCTTCATCTGTCTCATCATCGATGGAATAGTCATTTTCGACTTCATCTTCGATGTCATCTTCTCTGTTGTTGTCTTGTTCTTTATCACCTTCATCATCGTCGTTATTGTTATCTTCATCGTTCGCGCCATCTTCATTTTCAACATCGTTGTTCTTGATATTGTCCTCTTTATCTTCGTGATTGTCATTATTTTGGAGTTCGAAGCCAATTTTGTTATAGGAATTTTTTTCGTCCTTGTTATTGCCATCTTCTTTATCATCTTCACTGTCACCATCCATCTCATTTCTGTCGTCTTCATCTAAGTCTTTATCAGAATAGTCTTTCTCTTCCATGTCTTCGTCGTCCTTACTATCCTCATCCCTTGCATCAATTTGATTCCTTTCAGCCTCGTCATCCCCTTTATCAATATCAGCTTCGTCTTTCAAATCTTCTTCATTTTTATCCTCTTTCTCTATTTGTTTCTTGATCCTTTCCTCTTCGTCGTCATCTCTTTCTTCCTCGACATTGTTATCATGTTCCTCGTCTTCCTCCGTAATTATTCCATCCTTTGCTTCATTAGTATCTTCTGTTTCCGGTTCGTTATCATGAATTCCTATTTCATTTTCTCCTTCGTCCGTTTTGTCTTTGTTTTCTTCGTCTTCTTCTTTATCATTAAACATATCTGCAGGTATGATAACTGCAGACTGGAATGGATTGCTCAGTGACCCTAGTCCGATGCCATTTCCCAAAGCATGTTGCATGTATATGGGACTGTCGTCATCAGATTCGCTCAAAGAATGCTCCTCATTTGTATGGGGTACATCGGAACCTTTTGCCTTTTCTTGTACTGGTGGTAAGGGAAGACTGACCGATTGCTGAGAAAGACCGTCTATTTTCAACTTTTCTGCTTTAGAGTCTTGCAGCATTTCGTTCAGAACGTTTTGGTCCAACGCGTTTTTGCTCACCGACGGAAATAACTCATCGTCTTGAAGATTTATTTTATAACTCGTGTCTTCTCCTTTGGCTGCAGCTTTTGGAGCGCTTTTCTTTATTTTATCTCTATGAACGTCAACGTCGGATAAAATTTTCTGAAAATCGTCTCGTATGTTTGAATTTTTGCTTGTATTGGTACCATTAAATTGTACATTTTTAACCATCATTAGCCCATTCGGTAGGGGTTCATCGTCATCATCGTCGTCATGGAATAGGAAAACTCCGAATGGGTTTTGTCCATTAGCAGATGGTGGAATTCGCACAGCCTCAGAAAGGCTCATGCCCGATGAACCAGCGTAAACGGGAAAACCGCTGCCCAACAAGGGGCCAGAATGAAGAGGAGTGTTTTCAAAACGACTAATTCTTACGGAATTAGCATCAGTGGGTCTTGGATTTGACAAACTGCTTGAGATACTTGGATATGATATAAATCCTTGAGGTCTATTGTTCAATATAGTCTGACTTATCGCTACATGATCACTGTTGTCCTCTTCATCGTCATCATCATCATTTCCCATTCCTGCTATTTTCACTCCCAGCAATTTGGCACTTGGAATGGATGATTCTTTGTTTACATTTGATATGATATTCCTATTTTGTATGCTACTATGCGAGTGTCCGTTGTTAAAGAATTCTGACATAAAGACCTTCACTGGTTTATGTTCTTGTATTGCTGGTCTCTTTTGATGCGGAAGTACAACGTACTGATCATCGTCGTGGTCACCATTTCGCGAGGCCAGACTACCAGCTACGGTCCCGGTCAATCCATAAGGATTGATGTATTCTTCTGACGGTTGATTCACAGCTTTACTGTTTCTTAAATAACTTTTTAGATCGAGTAAATCTTCCTTCGCCCAGAACTGCTTTTTAACGGTCCCTTGTAGCAACTTCCTCCTGACAAGATTATTGGGTAATGCTCGGCCTAGTCTTATTGTTGTCAAACCTTCAAGAAACAGGAAAACAGATTTCGATTAGAAGACTTAATTAAAATTGGGATATAATAAAACAATTTCATTAAACAATGAAGACTTTTTAGCAGTTGCAGATATTCTATAATCTTCATAGGTCCATTTCCTTTGATGTCGATTGACATAAATTGTGTTATATACCTAGTGGCCCTGAGTTATACTGTCTTGTTTGTTATGCCCCCCCCCCTCCCACTATGAGAAGGTTTTTTGAATACACCACCATTTGTAGGTCTCGGATACCTCTGTATAAGAGAAAAGGTTGTGCGCGCGCATTACGGATTACCTTTCCATTTGCTATTATATACCTGATACCCGTCAAAGTCGGCGCCGGATGCACATTAATTGGTCTTACTCATTTTATGATAGTGATACGTGTTTCATGTTTTGAGCTGCTTTGATGAACCATTCTGTGTGGGTGTTGTTGTGTGTCTCGTTGTCCCTGAGTTGTTTGTTTAGTTGTTTGATCTTGTGATGCTTGTAACCCGCGGGTGTTTTCTGCTGTTGTCAGTGCAGGGTAGTCTATTAATCCACATACATTTATGAATATATATACATGTATAGTGTAAACTATTTGTTATGGTACATTTTGAAATACATTTATCAAATTTAACGATTCTATTAAAAAAATAAAATAAAACAACATATGAACATAAGTATAGTTGAATTGATGAATTTGAAATATTAAGGTGCTACTATCGAGTTATGCCGATATGTTAGGGGGACAATACTAGTATATTATGCAAGGTTATGTGTACTTTTAGCTGCTTTCCTCGCAAATTAATATTCAATTGTAAGGTAAATGACCCTCCTCTGACAAGTATAAGCTCATCTCCTGGGGTTTTATTTTGCGTTTTTTTTTTCACTTGGACCCTATCATCTATTTCTGTCGCTCCTCTCTCGAAATCTTAGTTGACCAAACAATTACATTGGCTATCAATACCTCATATATACTGGCTGGTTCTCGCATAAGGTTTTTAAAATTAAAGAAAAAAGGATTCAACCATTGGTGAGGTTACGTTCGTTATATACTATGCTCCCTTGGAGGAAAGTAAGAAAGAAATGTTTTGTTTCTTCAAATGGATAAGACTAGAAAAATCCAACAGTTTTCCTCCGCTTGATGTTAAACTTGTATAAAACAGATTTTTGTTTTTTTTTTTTCACATATTGGATTTTTTCTACGCATAGAAAGTAATAACGGAAGGCATTTCTTAACGTAAAATAGGATTGGATTAGAAATTTGACAAGTCGAGAGTCAACTAGTCTTAAAATGACAATCAAGCAGGAACTCGATCTTCATCGCTCCCTTCTATACTACTATAGTACATGTATTTGCATCGCAAGAAATCAGAATTTCATTTCCTGATCCAAACGTGTCACTGTGTTTTTGAATCCTATTTAAAATGAGCATATCAATACGATGTGTCAAACATCGTGTCCTTCTAGTGTTCATTGATGATGAATTAACAATACTTTGCATATTTCCATCAACATGCTCAAGTATTAATTACATTAATAATCATCTCATTAATGGATGACAGGTGGAAATGAGAAATGCTACTGTTAAATAGTGGTATTTTATAGGAACTAATCAGGGCGTTTGACAAATGGCGGCATTTATTTTACATGTAAATCATTGTCGATATTACATAGAAATAATGCATTCATTCTTGATATGTACTCAAAATAGTCAACGGCATGGCATGGTAATCGTGGTATTTGACGAAAAGGAAAAAAGAAATGGAAATATAGAGAAAGGGGGGTGGGGAGTGGGGGTAGGGGTGGGGGTTGGGGGTTGGGGGTTAAGAGATGGGACCGTTTGGTTCATACGATAGTAGTCTACTAGTACTTACGGGTAGAACGACTATTGGTTGGCATGCATTGTACCATCGAAACGAACAGCAAACAGACTAGCGCAGCACCCAACATCTGAAAATTAATCAAATAGAAATCTAAACTAGCATTTGAATAAGAGCAACAGATCAAAATTAGCCGTAGCAAAAATTACATAGGCGGTTCTAGTAGGGACGGGGTGGGATAAGGTGAAATCTATCAATATTTCTAAAACAAAAGGCACCTTTTGGGATGTTGCTTTGACCAAATGGGATTCACAAGTAGTGAAAACTTCATTATAAGGTCTTAGATTAAAAAAAAATATGTAGATATTGTATAACACATCTCAGTGATTGTCTAGAATATACTCTATATAATGGAAAGATAAATATGTGTCCCGTTGATAAATAAGTCAGAAATTAAAAGTGGAAGGGGGCAGGGGTTTAGTAAGTGGTACCATTCTATATAAATGGGTTTGTTCAGTGAAATAAAATCTAGATATGATCTGAAAATGTATTATTTTCAGCCATGAATTTATTCGCTTTTTGAAACGATTTCAGATAAAAATATTAAAATCTTTTTTTTTCTACAAAAATACCAAACGTATTTATATAAATGTATGATACCAAAATAGATATAAATATAAACTTACCTTTCTTGCCCCAGCCTCTCTCACACCTGAGATCAAATGATAAAATTCAAATATGGCAATATCATGATCAGCAAAAAGTATGTTCAAAGAGGCCCATCGAAGGGAAATTAATATCATAATTTCGAATATCAACCAGTATTTCGTATTTCTTATATTCCTTCAAAGTCGTTATTCATAACGGATTTATTGAGTATCATTACTTTTTATAATTAATATTTTACAAAAAAGAAAAAAACTTAAATTATAGAAATATTTTTTTTACCTTCTCTTTGAACGATTTATTTATAAAAGTCCTTCACCATTTTGAGCGACGTATAATTCAATACACGTTCACATTAATTAGTCATTAATCATAGACAACTTTCTTATGTTTCGATTTATTTATTTATAGTTCCATTTCATGTATAGATATTTATACAATATGTAAGTCGTACCATGGTATGCTAGGAAAATGGATGTATTCAGTATAATTCCTCAACATAGATTGAAAAATTGTTTTAATATCATAATTCTGCAATTCTATATCACAAATAAACGAAGGAATAACAGATCATCCGATATACATATGATATCATTAATTAACCACAGTAACATTAGTCTTACATGGGATTTTCTTCCCAAACAATACAAGAATGCAAACTAAATCAATATTGACACAGCTAAGCCAATATCGACGAAGTACGCCAATATTGAAAAACTCGGCCAATATTAAAAAATTCGGCCAATATTGAAAAACTCGGCCAATATTGAAGTCACGTGATTTAATGAGAAGTTCAAGCGATCAAAGCAAAATGGCGGCGTTGCTGGAAAAGAAAATACGTGTTTTCCATATTGGCCTACTCGATATCATATTGGTTGAATTAATTAATAATACGTTCATTGATAAGCGTTTTCAATATTTGCCTAGTTATTGCGCCTCGGTCTGTTGTATTGGCATTCGGCTTCGCCTAAGGCCAACACGACAGACCTCGGCGCAATAACTAGGCCAATATGGAAAACACTAATTAATAACCCTGTAGTATTCATTGGTGTTTCGAAACCCAACTGCTACTTTTAAAATAGGTACAAAGAGAAAGGATCTCCAGCAGAACTCCATGGCAATAACACACAGACATGAAACTATCGAACACGAAGGAAGCAACAAACTAATACATATGTGGATTTAGAAATGTAGTCTCGTATCCGTATTATTCGTACCTCTATTAATTATATAAAAAGAGGTCCCGGGAACCAGCCATTAGGAAATGTTGTTCCCAGTGTTCCAGTTCAAAGGCAAAGGGGACCCCTCTTTCGACGGCTTTCGAAAATAATGTGTCAAGAACCCTATAATAGGAGAGGGGATCAACTATCGCGCAAAACAGATTATTACTTAACTTCAACTGGATCTGAATACAGGGGACCGTTGCCAGATTGTCCTTTTTTCATGAAATCCTACTGCAATCAAAACCCCAGTCCCTTTTCCCTCTTTCCGTTTGATTCTAACATACTACACAGAGAAAAATCCGCGGAGAGATCGTTGTAGCTGATTAAATGGAAAGAGGAAAAGGGGGGGGGGGGGGCTAGGATTTCATGTAAATGTATTACATATATATATACCAAGGGCTTGAAAATCAACACTAGTACGTGTCGTCTTCTTATCATGGGCAACTGACATACTGTGTTTGATGAAATTGTGAGGAAGACTGTGACATCTAGAGCACGTAGAATGTCCACATTTATTAATGTATCACCGCCATGAGTGACCATGAACTTTGATCCCTGGCCAATACCCATGACAATCTGTAGTCGTTGTCCTCTTATAAACATCTTACACGCCAAGTTGGATGGAGCCCTAAGTGAACTGTAACATCCAATGTGTCCACAGGCGTGGACACACTTCACCACACCTTTCTAATTCCCACATTAACACCGACCCACAAAATGTGGCGTTTATTTCCCCTTGGCAACAAATTAAGTTGCGCCGGAGGGGGGGGGGGGAGGGGAGAAAAGAAATCTCCAATAAGACAAGAGTCGGACACTCACACACAAGACCGAAATAAACAACGAACACCACGCAAACAACAACACCAACAAATACCTGTAGACACCATTAACACACAAAGCAAGCAATCACCATTAAAAGACAACAGTCGCGTCGAAAACCCACATACAAGACCGAAAGAAACAACTAACACCACGCAAAACAACCTGGAGACAACTAGACGGACGAGAGCATAAACACCAAAATGTCCACTAACAAACATAAAAAGCAATCTCCAACAAGACAATAGACTGGAGTTGCCTGCTCTTGCTTTGCTAACGCGTCGCGAAGATATTTATATCTAGACACGCAATGCCAGTCTAACAAGACAACGGTCGAACACTCAAATAAACAATTTACATAATTCAGAGGGAGGTAACTCTAACATTTTATCATGATTGAGTGTTACCAGTAAAATGTCGACCTGGAAAATTTAAAATTTAAATTTAAACTATATTTATTTTTTCAACGTTTTAACAAACAAGTTACACAACTTATATTAATGTCTCACGTTGGCTCAGATGTTGGCGTGAGGGGGGTCCAAGGAGCAGGAGGAAATCGGAGTACCCGGAGAAAAACCCCCTGCAGAGGCCTGGGTGGGGGACCACCTACCCTCCCTCATAAAACCCTTTGCCGAATCTGAGATTCGATCCCGGGACCTTAGAGGTGAGAAGCGAGCGCGCTACCACTGCGCTAGCCCGGCCAGGTCGAGGTCTGTTACCGATGGATTTACGATTTGCTGAAACTTGGAAAAATTAGGAAAGTATTTGCTTCTTAACGGCGACTGAAATTTTCAATGCTGACCATGCTATGTTGATTATATGTATTATTTATTCTAGTTATGCGAAATATGAGCCTTGATATCAAGAACTCCTGAATTATCCCAGAAATATAGATTATATTCACCGGGGACAAGTGCAGATTTATTTGGCAGCAGCTGAGTTCATTACCTTACACACATGGGGGTCGTATTGTGTCTGCAACCTGCGACTACATCCACAAATATATGTAGACAATTAGATGAACGAGAGCATTCACAACAAAACCATAAACAAACAAAGTAAGCAATCTTCCAACAAGAAAATAGTCGAACACTCACGCACAAGACCGAAATAAAAAAGAAAAAAAATGAACACCACGCAAAACAACCACACCAACAAACATTTGGAGACAATTAGACGGACGAGAACATTCACATCAAGAGGACCATTATAATAATAAACAAAGCAACTTTAAGCAAGCAATCTCCAACTAGACAACAGTCGAACACTCGTGCACAAGACCGAAATAGAAAAACGAACACCACGCAAAACAACCACATCGACATATACCTGGAGACAATAAGACGAATGAGAACATTCACATCAAGAGGACCATTAACCGACAAAGCAAGCAATCTCCAACAAGACTACAGTCGAATGCTCACGCACAAGACAAAAAAAAAAAAACAACGAACACCACGCAAAACAACCACACCAACAAACATTTGGAGACAATTAGACGGAAGAGACCATTCACATCAAGAAGACCATTAATTAACAAAGCAACTTTAAGCAAGCAATCTTCAACAAGACAACAGTCGAACACTCACACACAAGACCGAAACACCACGCAAAACAACCACATCAACATATACCTGGAGACAATAAGACGAACGAGAGCATTCACACCAAGGGGACCGTTAAATTAACAAAGCCAGCAATCTCCAATAAGACAACACTCGAACACTCACACACAATACCAAAATAAACGACGAACACAACGCAAAACAACCATATCATCCAATACTTGGAGAGAATCAGATGAACGAGAGCATTCACATCAAGGGGATTATTAACAAAGCAAGCAATCTCAAACAAAACATCATTCAAACACTCACACACAAAACAACCACATCAACAAATATATGGAAACAATTAGACGAACGAGGACCCGTGGACATAAAATAAATGTTTCCCATGGTGTTAGCGTATTACATGTAAATCCGGATATTGTCTCGTCCGATGACGATTTTCTTCACTGTACACAATATTTATCTTCCTTTCACCTTGTTAGTGAGAAAAATGTCAGCATCGGGTGTAAATAGACCCGCTCAAAGCGATCCCTACAAGGCAAATCGATTTAATGCAGAGTATTACTTCAAAGACTTTTTGTTCCGTAAGTGTTATGTGCGGGAAATAAACGTAACAATTCAAATGCACGAGAAAATACCCCCCCCCCCCCCCCCCTGATGACTTCTTGGTCTTGAAGTGTTCTTCATAGAAAATACCCCACCCCCATGATGACTTCTTGGTCTTGAAGTGTTCTTCATAGAAAATGAGAAAATCTACATATCTAGCACACTGTCACTGTTAGTCTTCATTAAAATCCTACTGTCAAATGTTCCCTCAAGAGTCAAAAACCAGTAAATTTTTAAATTTTGTAGGCTTACAGGTCTTTGACGCTGATGGGGTTATTTGACATATTCAGGTGCTTGTGTTTAGGAGGCTCAATTTTGAAAACAAATATATCAGTGCATCCAAAGCCAAGCAGTTACAGATATCGACTGTGCCAGAATCCCCAAAATATTATCTTGCAATGACATGCATGTACATTTGTAGTAGAGTTTTCAATTAACTGCCCAATGCAAGGAGAGAAAAAATATTTGCATACATTATGAAGGAGCAAAGATATAAAAAGAGACAAAGTATGGAAGATGCAAAGTTGCAACATTTAGACACATAATTACAACAATAAGACATAAAGTTAACATCGCTTCTTCACGTAGTAATTATATACACAAAGAAGTGAAGTTACAATGCAAAGAAGCAAATTCTCAGTGTCTTTGTATCGTCACTTGCTTCTTTATATGATACACAAAGTTACAATGTAAAGAAACAAAGTTACATTTCTTCTTCACATAGTACAATATGATAGGTGAAGCATTAAAATATAGAATTTCAGAGATTAATCTACAATTTAATCTTAATGGGTCCTCTGGACCCAATGAAACTTGGCCAATGGGTCCCCAGCCAAAACAATGGGTCCCAGCAGAAACTAATGCGTCCCAATCTCTACAAACCTTCTTTTTTCGCGGCGTTTTAAGTTCGCGAATACAAGTGAGCTTACCAGTTCGCGGCGTTTTATGTCCTTGGATCGTTATATGTTCCATAAAATAACGTGTAAACTTCAACCTAATTTTGCCGACTTAAGTATATTGATTGTTTATTTAGTTAGCGTTGCTTCGTACATGTAGTAAAACGTTATCCAAACAAACAAATTCTATACGGTATCAGATCTGCCAACCTGTTCACCATAAGTGCAATATTCTGTTCCAGAAAGTGTAATTTTAGGGACTAAAGCGTAATATAAACCACAAAATTAATGTAATTTTGAGAGAGAAAAAAACAATGTCGACCTGTACATAGCTCTAAGTCTGTTTCGACAATTGTTACAAATTTTAAGAATTAATGCGCTTGCCGAACGATATGGAAAACATTTGTTACATGAAGCAATAAAAAATTTGAAAATAGCTCAATAGCAAATTTTAAGCGTAAAATGGAATTATAGCAAAAGCGTAAGGCGTAATTTAAGGTTGAAAATCGTAAATGTTACGTCACAATCGTAAACGTATGCAGGTCGTATGCGGTATGCGGTATACAAAGACGGTACGCTTATTGTATGAATTAAATTGTTTCAAAAGATTGATCAGTTTGAAAGAATTTTTCATAAATATATTATATATTTTACATCTGAATCCGAATGATATAAAATAAGATTGACTCGCGTCGGACTGCATATTACTTTTAATTTAAGAATTATAAAATATTGCTCCGCAACGATTTCTAACACGATAATACCACAGATCTGTTAGGTTTAAAAGAGCTGTCAAAATATAAACAAGAGACAGTACTGTAAATACACTTTCTCGACTTTTAATGTTTAATTCAAAGTAAACATGAACTAAAACGGACACATTATACAAAAGTGAACAATGCGCACAGTGGGACGCAGCGATCGGAAATCAATGGGTCCTGGGCGATTTTTATGCGTCAGAGACGCAGGACGCAGAGGTAGATTAATCCCTGGAATTTTACAATCTTAATTACTACATCATTGTATTGATAGTATTATAATATTTTTTTCTGCAGAAAAGAACTGGTTACGAAGATCATTTGCTTATTCGTCTGAGATTGTGTTGGTTTGTGGAATATCAGCTGTCAGTAAGTACAAATGTACCGGTATATTTAATTTACCTGGTCATGATTTGGTACTGGTATCAACTCTGATCACTCATTATGTAAAAAAATAATGTGTTTTCCCTATTATCTTGTCGAAGAATATTGGGGTCGGTAAGCTGGAGTTATTACTTATTGCCCCTATAAATAAGGTTGAACATAAAGTTTTTGTCCTCTTTTTGGCCTGATTGCAAAGCAATTCCGGTCTATAGATTGACGATGTCCGTCAGTCCGTCTGTCTGCCGTCAACATTTGGTTAAAGTTTCTGGTTGAGGCAAAATCTAAAGAACTATATGCAGTAGAAACTTTATACATGTATTATACATGAAGGTTGCCCATGACAAGACCTTTCAATTTATGCCATAACACTTGACCTTGTGACCTTGACCTTGGACTTTGACCTAGTTAAAGATTTTGGTTAAAGTTTCTGGTTGAGGCAAAATCTAAAGAACTATATGCAGTAGAAACTTCATATTATGCATGAAGCTTGTCCGTCACAAGACCTTTCAATTTATGCTGTAACATTTGACCTAGTGACCTTGACCTTGGAATTTGACCTAGTTAAAGATTTTAGTTAAAGTTTCTGGTTGAAGCAAAATCTATGGAACTGTATGCAGTAGAAACCTTATATTATACATTTAGGTTCCCCATGATGAGACCTTTCAATTTATGCCGTAACATTTGATCACTGACCTTGACCTTGGACTTTGACCTAGTTAAAGATTTTGGTTAAAGTTTCTGGAAGATTTTTGGGAGAAAACACAAGACTCACTTATGATATTTTAGAAACATGCAAAGTAAATAATATTCCTGGGATGATACTTCTAATCGATTTTGAAAAAGCTTTTGATTCTGTGTCTTGGAAATTTATCAATAATGTTCTTGAATTCTTTCAATTTGGCCCAAACTTTCAAAAATGGATAAAAATTATGAATCATGACTTTAGGCTCTGTGTAATTCAAAATGGCATCTTTTCTCATTTTTTCTCTATAGGTCGTGGTTGCAGACAAGGCGACCCAGCCTCGCCCTATATCTTTAATCTATGTGCAGAAATTTTAGCTATTTTAATCAGGAATAATAAAAATATTAGGGGAATTTTCATTAAGGGAAGAGAATACTGCTTGTCTCAATATGCCGATGATACACTTTTATTTTTAGATGGATCTGAGAAAAGTTTGAAGAGTGCCCTCGACCTCTTGTATCAGTTTGCGAAATATTCTGGCTTAAAACCAAACATTGAAAAGACTAAAGCAATTTGGATAGGTAGTAAATGTGATAATAATGAAATAATTTGTGAAGAATATAATTTAGAATGGTTAAAAGGAGACTTTACAGTTTTAGGTATTAGACTTAATGCAAAACTAGAAAATATTGAAGAAATTAACTTTAAAGACAAAATTGAAATCATAGAAAAAGATATTAATAGCTGGAATAAAAGAAATATTACTCCAATAGGCAAAATTACAGTTATTAAATCACTTCTCCTTCCAAAACTAATACATTTATTTACATCACTACCAAAACCATCTTTTCATAATGTTAAAAAGCTAGAGTCACTTTTTTTCAAATTTATATGGAATGGCAAAAATGATAGAATATCTAGGAAACTCATGACACAGTCTAAAGAAATAGGGGGGGTGTGGTATGATAGAAATTGAAACTTTCATCAAAGGATTAAAACTTACTTGGATAAGAAGAATCATTAATAATTTATCAATAAAAAGTAAATGGATACATCTACTTTTTGATTCACAGGATATAAATGAAAATAGCTTTCTAAATTTTGGAGATCAATATTTACACAAAAAATTACAAAGTATCACAAACCCTTTTTGGCATGAGGTAATTGTAAATTTAATAGAATTTAATATCAATTTAAGAATTAATGATGATTTGAAAGATGTACTAAGAAAACCATTGTGGAATAACTCCGAAGTTAAAATTGGCAACCAATGCATCCATTATAAAGAATGGAATCAAAAAGGGGTAACAATAATACAGGATTTGATTAATGAAAATGGTAAATTTTACACATATGAACAATTCTGTCAAAATTATAATATCCAATGCCCTTTTACCTTATATTTAGGATTAAAAAATTTCATTATGAATAAATGGCCAAAATTAGGAGAATTAGAAAAAAAGGAGATAGGACCATATAGACCAAAATTTATTGAGATACTGTGTAAAGATGCAAGAGGCTCGAGGACACTCTATAACATTTTAAATAAAGAACTCAAGAAGAAACAAGGTTATGAATTAAAATGGGAAACAATTTTTGAAACAACTGAGGATATAAATTGGAAAATAATTAATAGAAATATCTATAATAACACACTTGATTCAAGACTTCATTGGTTTCAATTCAGAATTGTTCACAGAATAATAGCCACAAATAAGTTTCTAAATTATATTAAAGTTAGGAATGATGCTCTGTGTACTTTTTGTAAAACTGAAACTGAAACTATAGAACATTTATTCTTTCATTGTCGCCTTGTTTCTTCTATGTGGGGCAACTTTGAATCATGGATAAAAGACAAAACAAATTTAGAAATCACTCTTTCTATGTTCGATGTGATCTTTTTGAAATATGGAAAAACATTTAAAGCCTTGAATCTTTTGATTGTTATAATAAAAAGTTATATTTATCAAAAACGGCTCAGGGACAGTACCTTAAATTTTGAAGAAGTTAAACAGTTGCTAAACTATCATTACAATCTTGAAAGATATATATACTATAGTCAAAAGAGACATGACAAATTTCTTAACAAATGGAATAATTTGCAGGCTCTTTTCTCCAACTCCTAATCGGCTTTCTCATATTATTTACAATTTATGTACAAGCTATGTATATATGAATTTGAATAAAATTAAAAAAAAAAAAAAAAAAAAAACTTTAAAAATCAGACAAAACATGACCTTGACCTGTCAATATTTATCCATGTCTAGAACATCCCAATCCTAAAGTATGAATGTGTGAGTGAAAGGGTGTAAATGTGTCCTCTCTTTCTTTCTGTCAACTATCATAAAAACACTTGATATTTCTTTAGTACAAGTAGTACAAGTTTATTATTTCACATGCTATATCAAATATTATTATATAATACATGTTATATCAAGTGATAAAAAAAAAAAAATAAAAAAAAAAAAAAAAAAAATCTAAGGAACTGTATGCAGTAGAAACTTTATATTATACATGTAGGTTGCCCATGACAAGACCTAAATTTATGCTGTAAATTTTGACATTGTGACCTTGATTTGGACTATGACCTAGTTAAAGATTTTGGTTAAAGTTTCTGGTTTAAGCAAAATCTAAGGAACTGTATGCAGTAGAAACTTTATATTATACATGTAGGTTGCCTCTGACAAGACCTCTCAATGTATGCTGTAATATTTGACCTAGTGACCTTGACCCAGTTGGTGACAAAAACTTACTTTGCAATCTGGCCATACTGTCTTTAGCGGTGTTTTATTCTTATAGAATTATCAAGACAAGATATTACATTTTGTATCTTTTTTTCCAGTTTCCGTTTTTGCGGGGTTTGGTATGTGGTATAAAGAAAGTCATGCTGATGAATATCGCCCATACGTGTCTAAATATACTGGTAAGTCCAGTCTTTCCGAAAACTTTCTTTAGCCACTAGCCCGAAGATAACTTTAACTGAGTTGTTTTAATCATAAGTTTATTTAAGAATTTCTACTAGCCCAGCAAGAATTTTTACTAGCCCAACAAAAATTTTGGTAGCCTCGGGCGTCGGGCTTGTGAGTTTTGAGAAAGACTACAAGTCTCCTTAACTATTGGGGATGGGGATTTGATATTTCACTCCTAGCATTTTTTGACAAGAGGTTCCATTTGATGCCTTGATCTAGTGACGTTGACCTATTAAAAAATGGCTTTATCTCTTGAACCATTATTCATGGGGCTTAGGTAATTATAAGGTTTTTTGAAAGATTTTAATTTGATATTTAGTCTAGAGGTGCCATTCATGAAACCCAAAAATTTCTTACGCACTAAATGTTTTTGCATGAAAATGTTGTCAATACCCCTTATTTGATAATCCGGCGGATGCCACTCTGGCATCCTTGGGCATTTCGAAATTTTGGGGTAAAATGGTATTTTTCGAAGAAAAACCATTGAAAATAGGAAAAATTCAATTACTTTTTCCATGCTGCAGGTAGATCAACAAAGTTGGTTCCAAAAGAACGACAATTTAATTGTCTTTAAGTCTCAAGCTCAATTTACCAATGTACTTGTCAATAAAATGGGGAAAACTGGATTTTCGATGAAAAATCGTTGAAAATTGGGAAAATACAATATCTTTTTAGCTCACCTGAGCCAACGGCTCAAGTGAGCTATTGTCATAGTGTTGCATCTGTCGTCCATCGTCCGTCGTCGTCGTCGTCCGTCGTCGTCCGTCGTCGTCGTAAACTTTTCACATTTTAAACTTCTTCTCCAGAATGGCTGAAGGGATTTTGATGAAACTTGGTAGGTATGAAGTACTTATGGTCCCCTACAAGTGTTGTTGTTTTTCGTCCGGATCCGTCAACAGGTGGCGCCACCACAGCCAATAGTAGGTCACGGGGGGTACCCACCTATGACAAACTTCTTCTTCAGAACCGAAGCATGTATCGACAAACCGAAAGCATCAGGATGATCTAGAGAGATGTCTTAAGAAGTGTTGTTATTTTTGGTTCCACTTCGAAGTCAAATTTTTGACGCGTTTTTGACGTCTTTTCGGACTTAGTCAGAAATGCACATTTTTACACTATTTCTTTAAATAACTCAATAAGTGTATGATTTTGCACACTCATTTACTGCATATTTATCATATTTAACTTACTTAATGCTTTGATATGTATTTTAGGCTTAAATTTTATTTTTTTGATTTTTTATGAATTTTTTTCTTATGTAAAAAGGAAGGGGGGGGGGGGGGTGATTTTCATACATTTTCTGCTTCTTTTCTATAACCACTCTTCAGATTGTCATGACATTTTGTAGATATGAGGTACTCATGCATGGTACCCTACAAGTGAAAGAATTTTGTCAAGATATCCACTTTTAGATTTTTAAGGAATATTTTTTAAGATTGTACATAGGTATAATGTATGTTTTCCATGCCCAATGGACCCATGGGGATTGGCTTCAAACCCTGACGGGATCCCGACAAAAATTTTTTTTCCCTTTTTAGCTCACCTGAGCCAACGGCTCAAGTGAGCTATTGTCATAGTGTTGCATCTGTCGTCCGTCGGCCGTCGTCGTCGTCGTCGTCGTAAACTTTTCACATTTTAAACTTCTTCTCCAGAATGGCTGAAGGGATTTTGATGAAACTTGGTAGGTATGAAGTACTCATGGTCCCCTACAAGTGTTGTTGTTTTTCGTCCGGATCCGTCAACAGGTGGCGCCACCACAGCCAATAGTAGGTCACGGGGGGTACCCACCTATGACAAACTTCTTCTTCAGAACCGAAGCATGTATCGACAAACCGAAAGCATCAGGATGATCTAGAGAGATGTCTTAAGAAGTGTTGTTATTTTTGGTTCCACTTCGAAGTCAAATTTTTGACGAGTTTTTGACGTCTTTTCGGACTTAGTCAGAAATGCACATTTTTACACTATTTCTTTAAATAACTCAATAAGTGTATGATTTTGCACACTCATTTACTGCATATTTATCATATTTAACTTACTTAATGCTTTGATATGTATTTTAGGCTTAAATTTTATTTTTTTGATTTTTTATGAATTTTTTTCTTATGTAAAAAGGAAGGGGGGGGGGGGGGTGATTTTCATACATTTTCTGCTTCTTTTCTATAACCACTCTTCAGATTGTCATGACATTTTGTAGATATGAGGTACTCATGCATGGTACCCTACAAGTGAAAGAATTTTGTCAAGATATCCACTTTTAGATTTTTAGCTCACCTCGACGAAGTGGAGTGAGCTTATGCTATAACCCCACGCGTCCGCGTCCGCGTCCGTGTCCGCGTCCGCGTCCGGTTAAGAAGTTTGGGGTAGCTCAGTATCTGACAAAGTACTAATGCTACAGTTACCAAACTTGCACAAGTGATTCATCTTTGGATGCTGAGGTGAACCCATGCATCGGATGCAGCATCTGACCTACATTTTCCGCTTGAGTGACTTGGTTGAGAAGTTTGGGGTAGCTCAGTATCTGACAAAGTACTAATGCTACAGTAACCAAACTGGCACAAGTGATTCATGTTTGGATGCTGAGGTGAACCCATGCATCGTATGCAGCATCTGACCTACATTTTCCGCTTGAGTGACTTGGTTAAGAAGTTTGGGGTAGCTCAGTATCTGACAAAGTACTGATGCTACAGTAACCAAACTTGCACAAGTGATTCATCTTTGGATGCTGAGGTGAACCCATGCATCGGATGCAGCATCTGACCTACATTTTCCGCTTGAGTGACTTGGTTAAGAAGTTTGGGGTAGCTCAGTATCTGACAAAGTACTGATGCTACAGTAACCAAACTTGCACAAGTGATTCATCTTTGGATGCTGAGGTGAACCCATGCATCGGATGCAGCATCTGACCTACATTTTCCGCTTGAGTGATTTGGATAAGAAGTTTGGGGTAGCTCAGTATCTGACAAAGTACTAATGCTACAGTAACCAAACTTGCACAAGTGATTCATCCTTGGATGCCGAGATGGACCCATGCATCAGGCAGCATCTGACCTACTTTTTCCACTTGAGCGATTAGGCTTTTAAAAGCCAATATTGAGCAAAGTATAAGTGCTACATGTACCAAAGTTGCATATTGGATGTATCTTTGATCAAACTTTCATAAAATGACCTTGACCTACTTTTTCCGCTTGAGTGATTTTGGCTTTAAAAGCCAATATTGACCAAAGTATAAGTGCTAGATGTTCCAAACTTGCATATTAGATGTATCTTTGATCAAACTTTCATAAAATGACCTCGACCTACTTTTTCCGCTTGAGTGATTTTGCCTTTAAAAGCCAATATTGAGCAAAGTATAAGTGATACATGTACCAAACTTGCATATTGGATGTATCTTTGATCAATCTTTCAAAAAATGACCTTGACCTACTTTTTCCGCTTGAGTGATTTTGCTCTATAAAGCCAATATTGAGCAAAGTATAACTGCTACATGTACCAAACTTGCATATTGGATGTATCTTTGATCAAACTTTCATAAAATGACCTCGACCTACTTTTTCCGCTTGAGTGAATTTGCCTTTAAAAGCCAATATTGAGCAAAGTATAAGTGATACATGTACCAAACTTGCATATTGGATGTATCTTTGATCAATCTTTCATAAAATGACCGTGACTTAATTTTTCCGCTTGAGTGATTTTGCTCTATAAAGCCAATATTGAGCAAAGTATAAGTGATACATGTACCAAACTTGCATATTGGATGTATCTTTGATCAAACTTTCATAAAATGACCTTGACCTACTTTTTCTGCTTGAGTGGTTTTGCCTTTAAAAGCCAATATACATGTACTAAGAAATATGTTTGAATTGAATTTTGCTGTCACGAGGTGAGCTTCGTAATCTGTGATTACCTATGTTTATGGAATGTTTTTGGCCTAGGACATCTTTGGCATGCATAAAAACGAAAGAAAAAGGGGGTCATGCATACCTTTTCTGCAAAATTCACTTGTTTAATGACCCCCCTTCCGAATTGAAAATTTGCTAATTTTTATATATTTTCAAATCGATCTATTGATTACATAAAAGGCAAAATCATGTTCAAAACTCAATTTCTACAGACAGCAGGGAATCATACATTGATTTAATGTGCTATTTTTAAATTTTCAATAGTTATGACCAATGAGGTGACACCTTTTATTCAGCCCGGTTCACCAGTCAAAAGGGAAGGGATTCCCTGCTAAAATGATTAACTGTAGTTACGCCTTCTAGGTCAGAGACAACCAAATCATTTTCCATAGGCCGTAATGTTAACGGAATGCCTTATAACGTCTATACTAACATTGCTGGCCATGCATGTTATATACCGATTTGTTCATTGATTCAAGCTTTATACGAAACTAAATTAAAAAATATAGCATGACCTGCTCTTTTTCGCACTATTTGCGTCACAAGGTACCCCGCAGAGAATTTTCAAATTTTCCCGCGCCCGTCCCCTTTAGCGGATCGGGAGCAAGGGAAATATCCGGGTATTGACATTTTAATTGCACTTATTTTTTACCTATATATATCATATTCAAACAATATACCAAAAGAAAATAGAATTGATAGCCAATCACATCTTCTGTCACATTTAAAATAACAGGCCCCCTCACCCTACAGGTTTTTCTCCAATCAGAGCCGGCCTTTTAGTGGTCTCTGACCTATAACTGTAACTGTAAACAAAGTCGCTGTACTTTAGATTTGATCCGTTTAATTCCTCCACAACCCTTTAGTACTGCGATACATTTCAGGAGATACAGTGCAAACGGAATAGATTTTTATTTAGTGTGCATTATACTTGGAACACTTTCATAATGGTTATCATTCATGTACTTGGAACACTTGCATATACTTGTTATCATGTATAAAGTTTGCTCGAATTTCCTCTGTCTTAGACTCTCTTAGATGAAGTAATTTACGGACTGCTTTCTTGAAGAAACGTCGAATGAGTAATATCTTCCTCTGGATCATGAGGTTTGATACACCGTACACTGCTTTTTGGAAAACAAATTGGCCCAATTTCTGCACAATTCACTTGAATTGATAAATATTGGATTAAAACGATTTTAACTGTACGTTTCATGTATTTGAGATGAAATCAATACTATTCAAAAGCATTCTTAGATTTCAGTATACTTTAATATGAATAAAGGCAAAACCGAAAAATCTTTGTTTTTTATGCCCCTGGAATAAAAGATTCGGGAGCATATAGTTTTTGGCCTGTCCGTCTGTCTGTTTGTCTGTCTGTTTTCCGAAAAACTTTAACATTGGGCATAACTTTTGAATGGAAGCTGGTGATACAGGTTTCATATTTCACATGTGTATTCCTTGTGACAATACCTTTCCATTGATACCAAAATTTTGACCTCGTGACCATAACCTTGACCTTTGACGTACTTTTCAAAAACTTAAACATTGCGCATAACTTTTGATTGGTTAGTGATAGGGCTTTCATATTTTACATGTGTATTCCTTGTGACAAGATATTTCCATAGATACCAATATTACGCTGACCCTGACCTCTCACATAATTAACAGAAAATGGCGTTTATACTAACAAAGATGCCACCGGGGGCATTCTCGTTTCACAAACACAGCCTGTCAGGCTTTATAATTTCTGGCATGCTAGCTATCAATAATGTAAGGTATGGTCGTTCAGTTTTAGATAAACTTAATTTATGAAATCATTTCATTGTTTTATTCTTTTTCTGCTGCGCATTAAAGTGGGATTTTACAATATGATTTTATTTTTGATGTTGCATAATTGAACTATACTAGTTGGGCATATGACTTAAAAAAAGTTATTGTTTTGAAATGTGACTATTTTTTCTTGTTTGTACTTTTAAAGGTTGTCTGAAAAAAAAAAACTTCTCTGCATCCGGCAAAAATCTTTTTAGAAAGGTTGTGGGCTAAAATCCCGGTACTGGCACTATCAGTATTCAATAGCAGTATGTCAATTAGAGCGTGCATGGGTATCAGGTGAGCGTTGTGCCCCCTGGGGCTCTTGTTTATTCTGTAGCTAAATAAACAATTTTGGTACCAAACGCACAATAAATTTATTGCCTTTCATTTTAAATAATACAGATGTCAGATTTGCAATTTGCTGGTACGAAAAATTGGGAAGAACAACTACTCTTGGATGTAAAAACGCTGAAAATGTGCAAAATGCAATGAAGCTTTTCAAACTGTAGTTAGTATGAGGTACAGCAATTATGGTACCAAAAGAATTTTTTTTTATTGCCTTTTAGTCTGAATTCGTATTAAGCAACTTGCCCATAAATAAAGTGGGAGAAGACCAATGAGGGAAAAAACTTTGATTTTTGAAGGGTAT
The DNA here is from genome assembly GCA_028142955.1 of Pinctada fucata. NCBI lineage: Eukaryota > Metazoa > Mollusca > Bivalvia > Pterioida > Pteriidae > Pinctada > Pinctada fucata. The sequence goes on from AP027103.1 coordinate 43,053,267, forward strand.
TTTCCATCAAAAGTTGGGACTTTGAAAAATGCAAAACGTCAACACTTTTTTAAAACAATTTACTGGTACATGGAGTCTTGTAGCGAGCTTTTGAAAGACGTGGGTGAAATTAGAGACATTGTTCAAATGAAAGTGGCTACTGTCTTTGATACATAACGTGCATATCTGGTCCACACTGTTAATTAATCTGCTTTTAAATGATGCTTATGAATTTGAAGACGTTTAACATTTGTACCACTTGGTGAGTGTCACTGCTGGTGGACCAGGAGTCCCCAAGGGCACATGTAGCCAAGATCGATCAATTTCGGTTGGTCGTTTCTTCAAACGCATTCGAAAATTTCTGTTTACAAAATTGTCACAAATTTCTGAAACCTTGGTCCTGTAGCATCATATTTCAGTCATCTTGCTACGTCTTTCGGTATATTTTGGACATAATTATCACACATTTTGGCTATATTTCATTGTTTGGATTGAGGATCACTGACGAGGGTTAAATACCCGAAACGTGCATGTCTGGTCCACGCTGTTAATAAATCTGCTTTTAAATGATGCTAATGAATTTGAAGACGTTTTTAAAACATAGATGATTTCTGCCAGTGTTGTGTAGTTGTTTTCAATTATTGAAGTGGATCTTAAAGACCTGCTTAGTCATGATGTTGTTCTAGTCCCTACGTCGATGTTGAAAAGATGACTTCGGTTTTGCAACTTCCAAACTTTGCAATGTATTTTTTTTAAAAGACAGTGCATGTATTTTATATATTCTTTTCATTTTCATGCCTGAACATCGACGGCGGATGCGGCTAGCCAACAGGGGATGCTTAATCCTCCCGGGCAACTGGTCCCACCTCTAGGGGTCTGTCGATGCTCAATTTTGTGCTCTATTGTGAGTGCTGTTGAGATTATCGTCAGGATCTTCTATAACTCATTCGAAATATGTTCTAAAATAAGCTCCAGGTTATTCATTCCACAAGAATGCGTAGGAGCTAATGATCGATTGATGTATACAGGACTCTCATTCATGCTGAATTAATACCTTGAATGTTTCTGGTCGTATATTTCTAAAAATAACTAAACACTTCAGATGTTCAATAATATGTGTTCCAACTATTTACCTTCTTGAAGACATTTTTAAACCAAATTTGATGCACCAGACACGTGTTTTGGATAGAAAAATCCTCATCAGTGATGCTTTCAATTAAAGTGACTTCATGGCACAGCCCTTTCCAGCAGCGCCCCTGGCCATATTTTCTGAACTTAAAATTGCTATCACTTTGCAGAGAGCAAATTTAAATAATATTCTATTGACCCCTACTTACCATCACAATGACATAAAAGATTCAGTCAAGAAAGCTACATCTCCGGAAATGAAGTGCAACTAATTGATATTACATGTATCATGTATTACATTATCCTGTTGATTTGTTGCAGTCGCACATGAAATCTGAGTTGTGTAACAAGCAGATGTGACAAATTCTGTGCTCATATCTCTTTACTTCTGTAAATGTTTTGGAGTAGAGAATTGTCAAAGTACGATGCAAAGGAGGCATTTTGATCAACCATGTAATAGGGTTCTTTGTAATTAGAAGTAGTTGCACACAAGTATTACAATTTCATGATAATGAAACAACAAGGCAATAAGAAAGGAGGTGATATCCAACAAAACTGGGTTGCAGCACCAATATCAACACATCAAAACACCTCAAGTAAAAACACAGAGAAGACACACACAGCAAGAGAAACCAGAGAATCTAGAGTAGAAAAAAGGGTAATAAGAGAGTGCAAATCTAAAACTATCAATGTGCAATCATTTTGATATGAAAATTGTTGTTCTAGAATCTCTTTAAACCGATTATATTTTTACAATTTAAAACCTTTTTTCAGCAAGAAAACCAACAACAACAGAACAAAACAAGAAGATTCCATTTGCTTGAGTAGAATTCTGAATTTAATAAATGAAATAATTTTTCTTGTCGTTGTTCTACCTACAGCATGAAAAAAAGAATTGCAATATCCCAATTTTCAGCGATTTTTCATTCAAAATGCATTCTTTTCCTCATTTTCGTACTTGCAAATTGCTAATCTGATATTTAAAATGAAAAGCAATACATTTATTGTGCGTTTGGTACCTATATTGTTATTTTATCTACAGTATGAAAAAAGATATGACATTTTCCCAATTTTCAATGGTTTTTCATCGAAAATCAATAATTTCCCTCATTTTAGGGACGAGTAAATTGATAAACTGAGCTTGAGACTTAAAGGCAATGGTATTGCTGTTCTTTAGATACCAATGCCTCGTTCACACGGTTGCGCAATAAATTTATTTCGCAATAACTTTATTGCGCAACAAATTTGTTTCGCAATAAGCTTTTTTGCGTTCACACGAGACCGAAACTATTGCGCAATAAAATGTCAATGAACATGCACAAGAATCATGAATAAAAGTGTACAACGAATAGCTTTAGGAAAAATCGTTCTAATAATTTTCGTAAAGTCAAATTTCAGACTATTTTGGGAGGTAGTTCATTCATTTATTTGTCATTTTAGTCTAGAGCATGACGTCATTCAATTTTGACATCATTCTCTACAAGGGGCCCAGACTTAAAGCGTTCATTATATATACGAAAAAGTCGGAATCTCTCAAAAGAATCGTAAAAATAAACACGTCGAGTAGTTATATTTGTAAGTATAACAATCTTTTTCCCTTGTCATGTTGATGAGCATGCGTCAGATTTATTGCGCAACAGTTTCGCTTAGCGTTTACACGGCAGAATCTGTTGCACAATAAAGTTATTGCGAAACAAATCGAAAATTTATTGCGCAATAAATTTTGTCGTGTGAACGCAAAACAAATTTATTGCGCAACAAATTTACGTTTATTGCGCAATAAACTCTCCCTGTAAACGAGGCACAAATCTGTTGTTCTAGCTACAACATGGACAAAGTAATAGCGTTTTTCCAATTTTCAACGGTTTTTCTTTGAAAAATCACACTTTTCCCCAAAAATTTCGAAATGCCCAAGGATGCCAGAGTGGCATCCACCGGATTATCAAAGTAGAGGGTATTAACATAACTTTCATGCAAAAACATTTTGTGCGTAACATTTTTTTGGGTTCCCCCCAAAATAGCCATTTGGCAACTAGACTATATTATGACTTTTTGACTAAGCTTAATTTGATACCAATATACCTTGATCATAAACTTTGATATTCTCTTCAAAATTCTGCTTCTGCCTGGTAATGGCCACCATCAACTAGTTGATTATTCTGTCATTGAGAGTGCATGTAACATTTTAAAAATTAGTTATATCACTGAAACCATAAGATATAGGGTTTTGATGTCTTACTTGCATGCAAGATTTCATTTGACCTTGTGACCTTGGACATTGACATACTGGAAAAACAACAACAAAACTTTTAAGCATTGGACATATTTCTATAATATAAAATGAAAGGACTTTGATATTTCACATATATTAGTAGTTTCCTTGTGACAAGAGCTCTAATTTGATATGACCTTTGGCCTAGTAAACTTGACTTGTACATTGACCTACTGAAATTAACGGAACAAAACAACCCTGGCTCCTGAACCATAGAGGACTGGGCTTTTACATTTCATGTATAGAGTTCTTTTGACAAGAGCTTTGATGCCATGACCTTTGACCTTCTTTCAAACATTTATCTTGGCTTTATCTCCTGAACAATGAGGGATACAAATGTAGAAAATACTTGTATTTTGCTATATCTGTGACAGTAATGGGCATACATACTAAAGCAAGAAATTTTAAATGTTTGAATGCACAATTATTTGTTTCTTGAAATCTTTGTTGTATTGCATTTATTTTTATTTTCAGTGGTGCGAAAAAAGAATGCTATACCTAGACATATTGAAAAAGGGATGTACAATTGATGTATGAAAGTAGATCATCTTAAGTAGATATGACAGACATGGTTTGAGGAAGTAATCTTAATACCAAGTGTTAATTTGTTTAAAAAACAGACAATTTTGTATAGAAGCAACATAGGATTAGCACTTCTTCCTTTATTGTGTGAAATGTTGAATGAAATAAGTTATATGTATGTCTTTCTTACATTTGTTATGCATAATACACTACCCACCTTTAATTAGTACTCACCTACTGTCCTGTTCACTAATTCCAGAGCACCCTGTTTGGGCGATTTATTCTGTCGTCTGAAGAATTTTGCTATAAATTATTGTTTCCGGGAATTGACCTGCTTTAGTCGTAACTGGAAATTAACTTCAACTTACCCTATCATCTGCCTTCAAACCGCAAAATGACAAAATAAAATGTCTACGGGAAATTCCCATGTTGATTTCAAGCCGCCGCCATATTGTTCTCCATGTCAACAATAGTAAACAGTGACGTCAAAGCCTCCGAAGTCACACATTTTCAGCGATTTTACTATAGAAAATCCCCGTAGACTTTTTATTTTCCGTCCTATTTCTAACTTAGCTGACGCAAAGACAAAACAATGGTATTTTCTGTTATGACTAAAGGAGTACTATAAAATTGATATCTTTTTGGAAGATGACATTATAACATTATTGAGAAAACCGGGAAAACAGGGTGCTCTGGAATTAGTGAACAGGACAGTAATACATTTCTCTTGTTTTCAAAAAAGTGAAGATTTTTGTTCCATTCTTTTCAAAATCTGAAGATTAATCATTCTGCAATTAATCCAAGTAATTTTTTTGGCTAAATCTTTGTTTGATTATTTTTTGCATCTTTCCCCCAAAAATGTCAATTTTCACATGAAAAAAATCTAAAAATATTCTGAAAAATTTCTCATTTTTGTATAAAGATAAATGATACAAATAATATATTGAAAATTTTCAACACAGAAGAGAAAATAATGGGATGAGCTTTTCATGAAATTCCTTATGTTTATACTACCTGGATACTTATTAATGTTGGGAAGTGTAAGTAAAATGGACATTTAGGGAAGACGGTATTTGGTATCCATTCATTCTGAAGAATATTTCACAGAACTGTTGTCCAAACTCCCCGGTTAAGCTCCCTTCTGGAAGTAATTTATAGGTAACTGATTGCTGGTAGAAGTTTGAACTGTTGCCAAGGACCCAAGGATATGTCATGACCTTGACCTGCAGTCATAGGTCAAGGTTCAAACTTCTTGTCAGGACCATTACTTTTCACTACCTGCATTGTTCTGAAGAATATTAAAAAAAATTGTTGCCCAGGATCCAAGGATGTGTCAGAACCTTGTTCCAAGGTCATATGTCACAGTACAATCTTGTCAGGACCATAATCTTTCACTGCTTGTGTGGATCTGAATGATATATTACAGAGTAGTTGCCCAGGACCCAAGGATTTGTCCTGAACTTGATCTAAGGTGTATCTCTTAAAGGTCAAGGTCACAGTGCATGTGGGTTGAAATTTTTTGTCTGTACAATAAGTTTTTACTGCCAGCATGGATCTTAATATAAACATTAAAGAAGCACTGATCATTTCTTCAGTCTCAAAGTCGAGAAGGCAAGGCAAAATCATTAGATTTTCCATAGGAACGGTTGCGAACCTCAGAATGAATAAAATTCTGAAGTGAGACCAGGTGCCCGGGGAGAGTCAGCGTCTCGTGATTGCATGCAACACCCATCGCAACAGCTCTATGGAAACTTGTCAAATTCAGTGATTGTCTCAATGTACATATTGGTGTACTATACTATTTCTTGACATTGTTGCTGTGTCATGGCATTGATCAAAAGGTCAAATGACAAAGGTCAAGCCTGTCAAGGTTACAGGTGCAAGTTGAAAAATCTTGTCTTGACCATAATCTTTCATTGCCTGTATGGATCGGACTATCACAGATTTGTTGCTAAGGAATCAAGGATGTATCATGACCTTGATCAAAGGTCATAGTACAATTTTTTCTGGACCTTAAATTTTCACTGCTTGTATTGATTTGAATTATATTTCAGAGTTGTTGCCCAAGACGCATCATGACCCTGATCAAAGATCAAGTGCACTTAATGGGTAAAACTTTGCCTTACAATAACTTGTTCCCTTCTGCCTTGATTTCAATATCAAAGGGTGTACCAAGACCTTGAACCAAGGTCAATAATACACTTGATGGGTTAAACTTTGTACGGATCATGTCTTCTCCTCTGCATGAATTTCAATAACATTTCTCAGACTTGTTCCCTAGGAACCAAGGGTATGCAAGAACTTAAACCAATTAAAGGTCATAGGTCAAGATCACAGTGCACAAATTGGATTTCAGTGAGAAAGGTCCTAAAATCTTGACGAACAAAATTTTGTCCTGATCATAACCGCTTCCCCTCTGCATAAGTTTCAATAATATTCCACAGATTTGTTGCTTGGGACAAAAGGATTGTCACGACCTTGAACAAAGGCAAAATTCACTGTGTACTTCAAGGGTGAAACCTTGTCAAGGTTATAACTTCTTCCCTCTGTATGGATGCCAATAATAATTTAGGAATTGTTGTTCAGGACTCAAAGGTGTGTCATGACCTTGAACCAAGGTTATAGATCAAGGTCACAGTGCACTTAATAAATGATACTAGTACCTTGTTGCAGACTCACTTCTTCCCTTTGCACGGATCTTAGTATTTTTCTAATACATGTAGTTTAATACCGCCTAATGTCTCTACACCTTCAGCTATTTCAATATTCCACAGAATTGTTGCACAATACTTGAGTACGAGTCATGACCTCATACTGACAGATGTATAATGTACTGTTGACAGTACTACTTGTGTCGACTTCCAACATATGTATGGAATTTCTTTTATTATAAAAACAAGAAAGAACACTATCATTTGTCAAGTTCTTGTCTTTGATCCAATCTACCAAAGAAGATATCTTTTTGCTCAAACTGCCTCCAAAACTTCAAATGGGCAGAGATAATTCCCTTTTATGCAAAACCATCACACATTCAGAGACTTTTGGCAATTCTATGTGTATCACCACACATTTCAGTATTGCCAGATCTTTTTGTGTATTCAGGGATGGTTTTCTGGATGAGCAAAAATATCGAAAAGGACTCAAAGGAAGCTAAAACTATCATAAAATACACATTTCTCCGATATTTATTGTATTTCCGATATTTTCATTCCCGATTGTGTCATGACAGGACCTATAATGACACATTCAGGAATAAAAAGATCTAAAATCCAATAAATATTGGAGAAAAACCACCACTATGTATTACCAAACCCATTTAATTTAATGCAAAACCTTTATTATGTAAATTTATTGAAGTCATCTATAATGGCTTACTATAGTTGATTACCAAACATTACAATCTATCCCAACTTTGTCGGTGAAGGTATATTGCAACTCCACTGTGTGTTAGTGGGTGTGTAAGTGTGTGCTTGCATGGGTCCAGGAAAGCTTGTGGACAATCTAGAGGTCACTGTTTACTTCCAATCTTCATCAAACTTTGCATATATGTTGTCAGTGTTGAGAGGAAGACACCCCTTGATTTTCGAGGTCAAAGGTTGAGGTCACAATGGGCAATAATAAAAAATCCTTGTGGACACTCTTGAGGTCACAGTTTACACCCAATCTTCATCAAACTTTGCATGTATGTTGTCCATAATAAGAGGACGACACCTATTGATTTTCAAAGTCAGGGGTCAAAATACAAGGTCACAGCTGTCTATTGTATGTATGTAAACTTTTCACTCTTTCAACTTTTGCTCACAATGGGACCAAACCCTCAAGACAGTAACCACCCTATGTACCCTACCAAAGTTACAAATTGTGACATGATGCATCAAGTAACTTACATGACAACAAGGGCATCAGATTGGCTAACCAAGATTGACTTAATGCTCTCACGATCTGCTTCATGGAATCAGACCAAGTCAAAAGTAAGTATGAAATTCATTCTACCAAAATTTGAACAAATCTGTACATGAAATTTGCAGTAAAATGATTCCAGACATGTGACACTCGGGTCAGTTAAAAAGGTCTGATAATTTTGAATCTACAGGCACAAAATGCTTTAAATGAATGATAAGGTCAAATACATGACCATCATGATGTGAAATTGAAACTTATTTAATTCAACAGTGCTTAAAGTAACTGTCTACTAAATTTATTGTATTGCCTGCTCAATTCAAAGAGAATGCTGCTTTTGTTAACGAGAAATTAGAGAGGTACCTTCCTGAATGTTTTGAGTACATGTATATCATTATGGAAGTCTTTACTTTCTGTTTCACAATAATTTGACCTTGACCTTTACAGTCCAGAAATCCACAAAGTAAATTCTTCATCTTTCTTTGATCAATCTACATATGGAATGTAATTGCAGTGGATTGAAACTTTCCTTTAAAAATAATTATTACAACAATGATGGACACTTGTTATCAACCTTCATGAAATTGTACAAATAAAATTTGACCGTTCAAGAACAGGTACATGTACATGTATGTTGCCAGACACATGTTTGAACCTGAATATGTGACCTAGCTTGACCTTGGCCTAATTGGGTGTTGAGCCTTATCATGCTTGATTATCTGGGTCCATGCAAGTATAATGCATATCAATCAAATTGTAGTCATTTATATGAAAGTGTGATTACCAGACAGACAAACAGACCGACTTCAGACAGTGATCCCTATAAGCTGCTATTGTGTTGCGGGCGACATAAAAATAAACGTGACAAAAAAGAAGCTTAGTCTTCATTCATTGTATACAACATGTACAACAAGAATGCATTGTAAAACATGTACAATCAACAAAATTTTATAAAAATGCAATGAAGTGTGTATACAAAATTACACGTTACAAACAAATTTATAAGTAGCAATCAAGAATGAGAAGACTTTACTGGTAATATGTCTCTTTAAAACACAAACCATTCTTTCAAACATCATAGCTTGTCTGGTGCCACTTAGCAAATCTGACAGAATAAAAATGTCCTTTGGTTGCAAAGCCTGAAAAAAGAAAAATAAAAAAAATGTTACAAAAAAATAAAAGATGGGAATCTAAATGAGCATCTAATGCTGGTATCATATAAGTATTCATCATAACACTGCATATGCATGTACGATAAGATGAAGTCAAGGACAATACAGATCTTTCATGGATATTTTAGAACCAGAATGAAAGATGAAATAATAAAAATTTAAGACATACATAAAAATGTTTGTGTCAAAAATCGCTCTTTATATGATTGGCTGTTATTTGTTCAAAACTTATTAAGCTGTGTTAAGAAGATTTTCTTGAACGTTTTATTATATATAAGCAATTGTCATTGTTCAACATTGTTTTGACTTGATAAGGTATATATGGCATGCATTACAATTCAGTATTAGGTAGAAAAACAAAGGCCACTGCATGGACAGACATTTCTGCAAAGTGACAAAAACAGACATATTTAAATGTATACATCTGATTTTGACAAACTCGCATAAACATTTTCTTTTCATATCAAAAACCCACAACACTGAAAAATAAAAATTTGAGTCGCTTGAAATTTCTGTATTTTCATTTCTCTTTTGTTTTTCAATTCTCTTTTCTTCAGAGCACAATATTTTCACTCCATACATTATCAGGCATACCTGCATTCACATGAGCGTTTACTGATAACAGACAGTTTTGTTCTTTTCCCCAAGCTTCTACGCAACCTTGAAGCTTAACACAAGTGAATCTAGGACACTGAAAACAGAAGTATCAACTTTATATCATCAATGATGTGTGACATTAAGTACCAAATGCCACTAACCTTCGTGCCATGCTCTGTGCCAAATCCTCGGAACTTTTTTTTATACCAACAAGTGCATCACTAACCTCTCTTTTTTACTGAGCATATCTAATCCAAAATCTGTTGCGATCTACTTGAAATCAGACCTTTCCTAAAGAAGAACTGAAGGGTATGAAAATTGAAGGTATTTGATCTATCCAATATTTGATTGCTGACATTTAAGTGGTCATTCCATTTTGATTTGATTGGGAAGTTTAAAATACTCAATCTCCAAAGCAGGGCATTCCGTTACTTTTTATAGCGTAGCCTGGAAGAAAAGGTCTGATCTCAGTAAAATTTGAATTCTGTCGACACAATGCCAAGATTGTTCTGCTATACTTTTTGTCCTGTCACAGACGAATGTTACACTAACCTCCAACAAAGCCGCAATTCACAACCATTTACAAAACACCTGATCACAACATCATAATATGGTACTGAGAACTCCACATACCTCAGAAAGACGACTCTGAATGATATGACTGAATAGACCACTTGCCAAAATTCATAATGACAACGTTACGTCTCAATGGAATTGCGTCTTTAAACAGTGACGTCATAATGTAAAACAATGCCAAAAGATGTTGACTCGGACATTTTGCGCTTTCTAACAAGATCGGAAAATGGTCTATTGAAGAAGTGCCATAGTCAAGTGATTTGAGAAAGCACAAGAAACACTCAATATTTGCATCTCATCTGGAACATGACAAACGCCTACATAAAATCCTTGTCCTTTAATTAAAAGGGTCTTGTGAACTGCGCACCCATCTCTTTTCACAAATAAGATGTGTTTTTAGTTTTTGTTCTTTTCTGATTCTGCTCCTTACGTGTCAAGTGATATCGATCCTAGATAATCAGTCATGATGAGTTTCTTGATTTTTATAAAACTTGACCTCATTCAAACAAGACCAAAATGTCAGCAGGATGATCTTCAAATTCTGTAGATATCTAAGAGAATATGGCTTCCAAATTTCTCCATTCTGTATGTTTGAAGAACAAGCTCTTTTTGTTTGAAGACTATAATGTCCTTTTTTTTTGTCTATTTCCAATAAGTTGAGGCACAACGAGGGTATTTCTGACATTTGAAACCATTTGTCTTTCTCCCCTCATGGTCCTTATGGGTATAATTTTACGTTTGAACTGAACACAAAACCCCTCTGTAATTGGGAAATTTACTATTACGTTCTTTTTATTTCTTATGTTACCTTTTGCATGGAAGAAATTTCTCCTTTTGTCACATTGAACTTTACTTTGCAACCTTGTATACCTTTTCCTGTAAGTATTCTGTCTGTCTGTTTTCTACAAAGGCCTTATACATGCGTAAATCTTTTTTTTGAAAAATCTTTGTAATATTTCTTAACAAACCTCATTTTATCTTGAGCATGATTTGGGGGGACAAGAGGCTGGGTCCAAAACTTACCTTCTATACATAACTTGTTCCCATGACAAGTTAAAGGGGGAAGAGTGCAGTTTCTCACCTTTTGAGCGTTATTACAAATCGGGTGTGAGGCAAGTTACATGTATTTCTGTGTGGTCAGCTGGGTTATCACGTATCAGGAAGCCACTTTACAATTTACGTTTATTGTAAATTATATAATTTGTATATTAATGAAAAGTTCATTTTTAAAATAGTATGAAATACGTAAATTGCACTAAAAGAATAAAGATATTGAAACAAGCTTAAATTTGGTAATAAAATATGCTAGTCTCTGTGGAGGAACAGAAATCATGGTGAAAAAAAAAATCTGCCAGATCATTTTTCAAAAAGAAGATTATGAATGGTAAAACTGAAAATTTTTATATAAAGGGCTTGCAGTTTAGACAGTATTTGCGAAAGTTATGATAGGCCTTATTTGTTCAGGTCTTACATACATGAAATTGAGAACAGTGATCATCCAGGTTGGAGTAAATGGTTCAGGAGCTTAATCTAAATCAAGTACTTTGTACACATGCTAATAGGCTTGCTACTTTTTGGATTCAACTTAACTCTATCAGAATATGTTATCACAGAATTGCGGGCTTATTCACTTACCTGGGAGCTGAAAGAGAGGATCCCCATTGGACATTACACTTACCTTGAGGTGTGTCACTTATGACACGTTTTTTGTCACCTCTATTCTAAGCTTGTCCTTCCGTTGTTAAGTCGTCTTTAGATTCTGACTGTGGGGGTTCGTCATCTCTGACATTACCATCCTCCATTTTGTGTTCTGTCTCTTCGTCTTTTGGTTTGGCGTCACTTCCTAAAATTCAACATTCTCTAATAAAAAATGTATCTTAGCTAGATACATCATACATGTAATTTGATGTTGTCTTTAATAAGATGTTGCAAAACATTTTTTGTGTGCGTACGTTTTAGTACATCCTCATATGCATCATCCATGTACATTGTAAGTTTGGTTGATGTAGGACTTATAAGAGGCTGGGAATGGAGGAGTCCCATTCTATTTAACCTGGTCAATCAAGCATGAAATATGGGTCAGATGCAGCATCCCTACAATGCCATGTAGTAAGCATTGTCAGATGAATCATCCATGTAAGTTTGGTTGATGTAGGACTTATAGGAGGCTGGCAATGGAGGTAACCTGGTCCCTCAAGCATGAAATATTGGTCAGATGCAGCATCTGTACCATGCAATGTAGTAGGAATCCTCAAATGCATCATCTATGAAAGTTTGGTTGATGTAGGACTTAAAGGAAGCTGGCAATGGAGGTGTCCCATTTTTCTTAACCTGGTCGCTCAAGTGTGAAATGTGGGTCAGATGCAGCATCTGTACCATGCAATTTAGTAATCACCCATAGATGCATCATTCATGTAAGTTTGGTTGATAGGACTTATAGGAAGCTGGGTTTGGAGGTATCCCGTTTTTCTTAACCGGAGTGCGGATGCCAAACCGACACAGGGGCGATAGCATAGGCCTCCCTCTTCTTCACTGAAGTGAGCTAAAAATGACTTGTCTTCACTTTCTGTATGAAATAATAGAACTTTCTTTGATTTTGTTGAAATCAATCATAGTACTTTTGTTAATTCCAAGCAGACAATAGATGTAAACGACTTAAATCACCTTTGTCTTTTTCTTGACTGGTATCCTTCCTATCCCTGTCTCTACTTCTATCACGATCTCTACTTCTATCACGATCTCTATCACTACGACTTGACTTGTGATCTTTACTTCTGGAGCTTCTCCTAGAGTCACGATCTCTGCTGCGGCTTCGATGGGATCTTGACCCTCGAGAACGATGTCGGTCACGAGATCTGCTCCTGGACCTGCGCCTTCGTGGACTTCTACTCCTGGATCTATGACGTCTGCACAAACACAATCAAAGATCTTATTGCAAATAAATTAAGGAATAATGCATAGTAGTTGAAAATATCGAAAGTGTGGATGATAATAATATGACTAAATTGCTTTTTGTGATTTATGAATTCCTTTGGTAAGTTCCTTCACAAAGGTGGTGAATTGGTACATGTAAGTGTTTCACGATTACATGACATGATTATCTAGATTGGGGTAACCATACATCAGACTTTCTGAACATGCCAGTAATGTGTAGGATGGAGGAAGGGGGCATAATGCTAATTTATACTTCTCGAGTATCTTAAAATATATGAAAAGACAAATTTTGTATACAATATGTTGAGTCTGACAACCTCTAATTTATTCTTTTACCATCAAAATAACCTATTCTTACCTATCTCTACTTCTGGAACGATGTCTCCTATGTCTTTCTTTCTCTCTTTCTTTTTCCTTTTCTCTCTCCTTTTCCCTCTCTTTCTCCCTTTCCTCTCTCCTCTTCTTTTCCTTTTCCCTTTCTTTTTCTCTTCTTTCTTCCCTCTCTTTTTCCCGTTTTCTTCTTTCCTCACGTTCTTTTTCTCTTTCCTTCTCCCTTTCTTCTCTTTCCTTTTTAAGACGTGCCTCTCTTTCTTCATCACTTTGATTCTTTTTCTGAAAGAAAAGTAAACAATCACAAACATAAAATTTGTGGTGTATACCATGAATATTGAATGTTAGGCCATGTTAAATCAAATAAATGTTTCTCAGATTCTTGGGTCTAAAAAAAAGTGGCATGTGAAATACATTATTCATTTTTTCGTTTTTTTTTTCAATCCAGAGTACTCTAAGCAAGTTGTGGTTTACAATTTCCTAGACATGTATAGAATCTGTATTGTCATGATTTCTTGTGTGTGGAAGATTATTTTGGTCATTGTTAAATAGTATACTGGTAAAAATATGCTTCTTTACAAATGGACTGAAAATCCACTCAAAAACTTTCTTATCCTAGCATGAAGCAATCTTGCCACTTTCGTGAATTTTTTTCAATCTACGAGAGTAAATACTTTAGTAAAATTCATACCTGATAAGTCATTTGAATTCGCAAAATTCACATTAAGAAAAAGCCTGCAAAACTTATGTTCGTCAGACAGCTGACAATCAAATGTCAAAAAATTTGTAAGGGAGTACAACTTTACTGTTTGGTCCTTTTAGAGAGTCACTCACATCTAGGATGGTATCTGACATAAGCTAATTATAACATCATCAAATTCTATGGAACCAACAAAAACTTCAGGAAAAACATGCTTCAAATTCGTGAAGTGTCTGTTCAGCTCACTTTGGTTTTGTCTACTTTGTCTGCAAATTTTCGGACTAAAATCCATATAGGGGGATAGATCTCAAACTCTAGTAACTAATAGTGTAAGTTATATGTTTGTTCAACTAATGGTACGCTCACAGTGGAAGAAAACAGTTTTACGTGGGGAGTTTTTTCTATGTTAATTTTCGCGTGATGTCGTCGATGTTTAACACTGAGTCTATAGAGAACGTCGATGACGTCAAATTAAAATTAACATAGAAAACTCCCCATCTAAGACTATTTTCTGTCACTGTGAGCAAAGTATAGGTTGTATGGACATATAACTTACATCATTAGTCACAAGAATTTGATATCAACCCCCAATATACATGTAAATTTGAGTCCAAAAACTTGAAAGTGGACAAAACTTCAATCTTCCGATTTCTGAAGAGAGCTGTGCAGACAGTACTACATTTTTATTACAGAAATTTCATCTCAACACCATGCATTTACTTCAGATACTATCCCAAATGGAAAGTAAGTCTGTATATAGAAAAGACGAATACCTGCTTCTCATTTTCAACAAAAGCCCTGATTCTGGCATATCCAGCGTGCTGCTTGCCCATCAGATGTTCGTCTATTCTCTGCTGTACGTCCCCTACCACAAGCAGGGCTCCACACACGGAGCACACCTCCATCGTTTTCTCTGGCTCATTGGACTGTGTCTGTAGCTTACTCTGGAAACGTAATGTACAAGTATTTAAGAAATGTAAGTTTTTCAATTGACTACAATAGGAAATTTATATTAACATCTGGATTTTGATAAATTAATTGACACCAATTAATTTGATCATACATCAAAATCCAGCTTATATAAAATCTATCATAGTTGTTTACATGAGAAAAGAACTGATAAAGAGAAAAATTCTCACATTTTCCAGCTGTCTGCGTTCTTCCTCAAGTTGATCACATAGCTTCATTATCCCCTGGGCCTCTTCTACCTTCCCTTCACAACCAAGCTCTTCTGCCTGGAATAAAATGTAAGAAAATGTTTCATTTGAAACTTATTGGCATTTCAATAAATAATTCTTTTTTTGACAAATGCTTAACAGAAAATGACTAAAATTTTTAAAGTCCGTTCTCCAACTAAAACTTAGTTACTGGAAGGATAACATACATGCCTATCAGAGCCATTTTCAAACTAGGAAATTTGACCTTACAGTCCTGTTCACTAAATCCAGAGCACCCTGTTTTCCTGGTTTTCTCTAAGATATGATATTATCATCTTCCAAAAAGATATAAATTTTATAGTTCTCCTTTAGTCGTAAAAGAAATACCATTGTTATGGCTGTATGTAAGTCAAGGAAGAAATAGGACGGAAAATAAAAAGTCTACAGGGATTTTCTAGTAAAATCACTGAGAATGCGTGACATTGGACGCTTTGATGTCACTGTTTAACATTGTTGACACGGAGAACAATATGGCGGCAGCTTGAAATTAACATGGGAATTTCCAGTAGATATTTTATTTTCATATTGGGGTTTGAAGGCAGCTGATAGGGTAAGATGATGTTGATTTCCAGTTACGACTAAAGGAGATCAATTCTCGGAAACAATTATTAATAGGAAAATGCTTCAGATGACAGATTAAGTCGCCAAAACAGGGTGCTCTGGATTTAGTGAACAGGACAGTAATCTTCAACAATAGGATTCTCTATGTTCTCATAATGACTTTTTGTACCAAGTTTGAACACCACTGGTCTAATACTTTAGGCTGCATCCTGTCCAATTGGCTTTTCCTATGACCTTTAAAGTCAATACAGTTCTTCCTGATACCATGGCAATACTTAGTGACAAGTATGAAGGTTGTCCGGCCAAGGGGTCTAGTATCTAGTCTGTTCCCCGACAACAAAGATACTAACTAGAACTGCCCTAAAGTGACGAATTATACCCCCCGCAGGACGTTTTTCTCTACACGGATTCATGTATGACATAGGAATCTATATATATATATATATATATATATAAGGTCAAAGTTCAAGGTCAAGGTCACTAGGTGAAATGTCTTGGTATCAAAATGTAGTACTTATTAGGGTGAATGCATGTATGAAATATGAAAGCCCTATCACTTATACTTGAAGAGTTATCTTCTTTAAGAACTTCTTAACCGGATGGATGGACAGATGGACAGACAGACAGATGGACAGGGTGTTTCCTATATACCCCAAACTTCGTTTGCGGGGGGTATAAAAAGAAGGGTTATCAAACAGACAGGGAGCCATAACATTTGTCTGAGTCCCGAACAGTAATTTTAAATTCATGATACATCACAAAAACAAAGAACAGTACATTATAATTTCATTTCTTACTTCATGGAAAGATCTGGCTGATTTCACCTTGACCTTTACCACTGCTCCAGACTTACTCACCTGTTGTACTAGGTCACTGATCCTTTCTGTCAGTATCATGATTTTGTCATCTTTCAAACTATTCAAGTTGCTAGTCAGCTGGAAAATACAACAGATTTATTCTCCATCATCAAGTACATGTTGTTATTGTAAAATACTGATTCATTAATACTAATATCTACATGTAACTAATATACTAATAGTAATAGAGAAACATTTTCAAGGGGGTCCAAAATATGTTTTTGAGACAACTTTATGTAAAATTATGAGCAATTGGCATTTTGTCAAATTTTAAAGAGCGGGATTCCTGACCACCCCAATCCCTCTCCAGATATGTGTATAAAATAACAACGTCAAATAATTAAGATATACAAGTCTGCAATAGACCTTTGTTGATTTCTACAATGGATGGCAAAAGAGAGGTATAAATATCCATGCAAAAAAACTTTTGTTTTTTCATAGTTAGGCCACAATGGAATAGAATTGTGTCTTTTTAAAACAGTATTAAAAAAGATGCAAAAAGATATTGACTTCCATTGGAAATTTCAAACTCCAAAATGGTCTATTTTGACTAAAGGTATTGAAACATATTTTCTGAGATAACTTTCTCATAAACACATTGGAAGTCAGAACAATTTTTCACCACTTCTTTGAGCAAAATTACAACCTAACTCGTACATTCTGTATCAAATACATAAAAATAACTCTGATTTAACTTTACTTTCAGTCTTATTTCAGATTTACCTCCTACTTCAAAAACGATGAACAAACACTACAGCAGCAAGTAGTCAGTACTGTATTTCCAGCATAGGACATGTTATTTACATTACAAGGAAATTTCATACACTGTTACAGCAGTAGTTGCGAGTTACAAATACAAGTTGAAAGTGTTCTGATGCGAACCTCTTGACATTAAATTCCCATATACAAATATTATATTCTTATACATACTTATATAAGACACTTACACTTCCCTGAGCGTTGTTGAGGGCTAATCGTTGGTGTCCCCTCCTGATTCTCTTCTCTACGTCAGATATCAATCCTTGGAGGAAGCGTAGGAAGTCCTCTTCGTATCCCATTTTCTGATACTTTGAGCTGTCCTGATATCTATAACAACAAGTGGTCTAAATATGTAATGATAGCCTTAGTTATGCAATGTAATTGTTTTATGACTTATTGACACAGAATGTTCTTTAGTTTTCTTTTTTTTTTTCCATAGAATTATCTTTCGAATGGTATCATTTCCTTTGGATGCTGTAATTCGTAAAGTTTTTAAGGCACAAATTATGTTTACCGATACTTTTCAAAGTTTTTATTACTCATATTTTTGGTATCAATTTTTATCATGATTAATCTAGCTGTCACAAAACTTAAAACTTGAGAGAAAACCAGGACTGTTACAGAACATGTACAAGTATGTTGCCTCAAACATGTTTGATATATAAGCTTAAAATGCATCAAAAAGATGCAAAGTGCCCAGTTGCAAAACTGGAATGTAAGTGCAGACTTACATAAATTGTGTAATGGTTTGTAATTGAAAATTTTGTAAAGGCGCGAAGCGCCTGCAATTAAATTAAGATTATATGAGGAAACAGAGGTGAGATATAACAATGCATAAGCCTTCATTCTAGCATGTAAGACAGCTATTCAAAGTATCATAAGTGGAAAAATTCAATCACGAGTGAATTTTCCAAGAAGTTCGTGATCAGCATCAGCAACAGCCAATCATCTTCAGATGCATAATTAGCTACTCATAGAACCATGCGGTCTTCAATTCCAAAGCGGCTTTCATTTTAGCCGACAAAAAATAAATAACAATTCATATCAGACAATTGATCATTTATTAATACAAAAGTGAGAATTTTAGAATTACATAGACACGCGACGCGATCTTTCTCCCTGATTCCTGCTGTCGCCTCTATGATCCTGTGACGTCTTCAACTCCCTGCAAAAATAGAAACAATATGTCCTTGAACATAATAACAGATAAATTCCCAAGGGTGGGAGGGTGAGGATTGTTATATCTCACCTCTGTTTCCTCATATAATCTTAATTTAATTGCAGGCGCTTCGCGCCTTTACAAAATTTTCAATTATATTTCGGAAACAGAGGTTTCGATATAACAATGCATGTTTAAAGTGGTATTATTAATCTAACACTACAGAAATAAATGTATTTTTGTTTTCTTCACAATCTTTCTGATAAAATTTCTTAAAAGTAGAAGTGCTCGACCAATCGGCAACCTTCATGATTTCTGCAACTGAAACACCTTTGTTGAAAGCCTTACTACATGATGCTCCCCTTGTAGAGTGAGCTTTAAAGATCGAAGTATCGATACCAGACAAAGACATCACTGTTTTCAGCCAACGTGCGACCGTACATGGTTTAACATCGTTATGTGGTTTGACGTAAGACAAGAGAAGAGAATGATTGTTATCAGGTCTTAGAGATTCTGTCCGCCTTAAATATTCCTCCAGACATGCTATGACACAGACTGAGCTATCCTTATCAAATTTTTGAAACGAAACTTGGCAATTTGCTTTACCATTCTTAGACAATGTAGGTAGAATAAAAATTATCTCTTTTTCTGATTTCTGCATAAATCTGATATCTAGTCAAGCTAACTCCCCACATCGCTTAGCAGCAGTTAAGGCCATTAGCATGGCCAATTTCAAGGTCAAGGTCTTAAGGGGAAGAGATGCGTTTTCATCAAGTTTGCCCAAATACGATAATACTTTATTTACTTCCCACGTTTTAGTATATTTCGGTTGTGGAGGCCTAGATCTCCATATTCCCCGCATTAATTTCTTAACAAGGGGATGCTCTCCTACTTGGTGGTTATCTATATGGGCGTGACAAGAAGAAATGGCAGAGCGATACAGATTAATCGTACTATAATTGAGACCTTGGTCATATAAATCTGCAAGAAAGTCTAAGACATTGGCCACAGGGGATTGAAAAGGATCAATTTCCCTTTGATGGCACCAGCTACCCCATTTTTTCCAGGCGCTGTTGTAGCCATTGTTAGTGCCTGAGCTCCAAGATGAGAGTAAAAGGGAGGTAACTCTCTCTGAAAGTCCTCTATCATGGCACTGTTCCCTGATACCAGCCATCCTGCCAAGTGGAGGCTGTTGTTCGATATCGAAGGATGGGGATTCAGGTTCGACTGGGATATCAATAGTTGGTTCGATGTTGGAAGGAGAACTGGGTTCGCTACACTCATTTCCAGTAGCTGAGGGTACCAAGGTTGGGCTTGCCAAAGAGGGGTCACTATCAACAGAGTTATTCCTTGGTTCCTCACATGTGACAGACATCTGCCTATCAGAGAGAAAGGGGGAAAAGCATATGGTTTCATCCCTACCCAGGGTATTGACAGAGCATCTGTTTCTTCCGCATAGGGGTCTGGTTTCCAGCTTATATATCTCGGAAGTTGAGCATTCAAACGGTTGGCAAATAGATCCACATTGCATGGTTGAAGAGTAATCATCAACTGCTTGAAAATTTTGGGATCTAACTGCCAGTCGCTCGAGTCCTGAATGTGTCTGGACTCCCAATCCGCTATCTGATTTTTTATGCCTGGGATATGTACTGCTAGTACATGTAATTTTCTCTCTAATACCCAATGCCAAAGTTCCTGAGCAATTAAGGTCAGGATTGTAGAATGGGTCCCCCCTTTCCGATTGATGTATGCTACCGCAGTTTTGTTGTCTAACTGCATTAGAATGGTCATGTTTGTTTGATCTTTTACAAGTGATTTCAGAGCAAAGTAAGCTGCTTTGAGTTCTAGGCAATTTATGTGGAGAAGTTTTTCTTGATCTGACCAAATTCCCCCAGTTCTCTTCCCATTCACATGCGCCCCCCAACCCAGGGTCGAGGCGTCTGATTGAATAACCATCTCTGGTTGGGATGTTAACAGTGCTTTCCCGTTCCATTCCTGTAAGTGATCTGTCCACCATCTGATATCCTTCAATGCCTCCAGACTCAAAGTCAGAGAGGTTTCGTAATTCTTCATTTTTGCTGGGGCTATATGTTTGTCCTTCTGTAAGGCCCTGTAGTGCAATGGAGCTGGGAATACTGCTTGCATTGCATCCACTAGACTGCCTATCAGACTCGACAGATTTCTCACAGTAGTTGTGGGATTTTGAAGTAGAGTGGCACATTTGTTTTTGATTTTCTTCAATTTTGCGTTTGGAAGTGTTAACTGCATTGTCTGAGAACAAATTTGAAATCCGAGAAATTCCATTTTCATTTCGGGACAAAGGACCGATTTTTCCAGATTTATCACAAATCCCAAGTTTGTTAGTGTGTGTAATACAAGGGAAAGGTCCTGGAGAATCCCACATTGACCCTGATTCATTATTATCATGTTGTCCAGATAAACAATCATTCTTATCCCATGTCGTCTGAAGAAGCCTATTATTGGCTTTAGGAGTTTTGTAAAAACTCGTGGAGCGCATGCCAGGCCAAAAGGGAGACAAGCAAATTCCCTTGTTATACCTTTCCATTGAAATTGCAGAAATTTCTGATCTTCCTCGTGTATTGGCACAGTGAAATAAGCCTCTTTTAGATCTAGTTTTACAAAGTAATCGTTCTCCTGTACTAATTCCTTTATCATATGAATGCCTTCCATTTTGAAATGTTCGTAAACCACAAAGGAATTTAACTCCCGAAGATTTATGACTGGTCTTTGCCCCCCTCCTTTTTTCTCTACAAGGAAGATGTTGCTCAGAAATCCTGTTTGTAAGTTTGATACATGCACTGCTTGCTTCTCTTCCATACTTATAACCTCCTGATCTACAAGTAATTCCTCCTGTTTTGAAAATTTGATTGGATGAGGGTGTTTTTCCTGCCAAGGAGTCTGAACAAATTGTATTTTGTACCCTTTTACAGTATTTAGAATCCAAGGATCTTGAGTGATTATTTCCCAGTTTTGAAAGAAATATTTTATCCTTCCTGCATGTGGAGGATTTAGAATCACAGGAGGTTTGAATAATGGAAGAGAGGCAGGCTTTGGAAGTTCGCCTAAAACTTGATCTATTGTTCTTACCTTGAGACTTGACTCTACTACTGTCAGTGTGTCGTCTACAGCTACTGGCTGT
This sequence comes from Pinctada fucata, assembly GCA_028142955.1. Lineage (NCBI taxonomy): Eukaryota > Metazoa > Mollusca > Bivalvia > Pterioida > Pteriidae > Pinctada > Pinctada fucata. The sequence goes on from AP027103.1 coordinate 43,075,090, forward strand.
GTGATTGGGATGCATTCTGGCTTTGGGGGTGTCCTCTCCCCCTTCCTCTGTTCCTCTGGAAGGGTCTGTATCCCCACTGTTGGCCTGACCGGTGGGGTTGACTTGCATGGCCAGGCCTGTACTGAAAAAACTGCTTTGAGTTAGTACTAGATCTCTTATGACTATGTTTTCTCTTATTAAAGTATTGCGAGAGCTTGTCATGCAATTGTGCGTTTTTTAGCACTTTGCTTTGAAATTTTTTACCAAACAAGTGTTTTCCTTTCAAGGAAAACTTGTGGTCTTCAAGAAGATCTAAAGAATCAGGTAAGATTCCAAATAGCACACCTTTGCGTCTTTCATAACTATTTATGTGGTAAGAATTGCCTATTAGTTTAACAGAGGCATCTGTGAGTTCCATAACCCTGTCGGGACTCACCAACATGCCCTCACTGGACGCTTCTCGCACCTCCTGCTGAAGGCGCAAGATGGGACCCAGTGCATCTAAAGATCTAGACATTTGATTCGCTTTATTCTTATCTAGCTTTATGTTGAACTTTCTGTTCTCTATTTTATACAATTTCTTGATGAACGAATCTACTCGCTTAGATTTCAAGAACTTGTTCTTTGGTAGAGGGAACTTTTTGGTAAGTTTTAGTCTCTTTTGCTTAGACAAGCCCTTCAAAGACTTAGAAACAGATTCTACCTCATTCTTATCTAGTCTAAATTTTCGTTTCTTCTTCTTGAGCAAATCGGAAACGAAGCTTTGATTCTGATTCGCATAGGAGAGGTCCAAAACGGACGATCTCGTATTCCCGGCCTCGCTATTATTATCCGGGGCAGAATCAGCCTCAGAGCTATCTGAATCGCTTGACGAAGAATCACTATCGCTACTACTAGAGTTAGAACTTTCAGAGCCACTACTATCACTATCACTATCAGAGCCACTGCTACTACAAGACGTTTCTGAACCCTTACGACTCTTTTTAGACTTCTTCTTTGCACTCTTACTGACTCTTTTACGTTTTCGTTCAACCTTACTAGTAGAACTTTCTCTTTTCTTTACATTTAAGCTTCTTTCCAAGAGAAACTTGTCCCTTCTGGACCTACTATTAGAGGCACTGCGCCCATTTTCATTTCCCACTGCGGGATTTGTTTGTTCTGAAGCTATATCTGCTTCATTCATATCATTGAGACCTAATTCTACCGTCTCATTGTTCCCGGACTGCCCGGGGTTTTCATCCATTGTAAAATAGTATCAAATTTCTAAGAAGATAAAAACACGTCTTACCTCTAGAAAAGCTAAAATGAAAGCCGCTTTGGAATTGAAGACCGCATGGTTCTATGAGTAGCTAATTATGCATCTGAAGATGATTGGCTGTTGCTGATGCTGATCACGAACTTCTTGGAAAATTCACTCGTGATTGAATTTTTCCACTTATGATACTTTGAATAGCTGTCTTACATGCTAGAATGAAGGCTTATGCATTGTTATATCGAAACCTCTGTTTCCGAAATATAATTTGTCCTTTTGACCCCAAAATAATCATTCTTACACTCATGGGAAACATCTCTGCAGTGATTTTTTTCAGTAATTTGGGAATGGGGTCGGGGCCCTTGCAATTGGGAAAATTAACGTTATTTGGGAATATTTGGGAAGTACTAAATATCAAAGTAAAAGTAAAATGACAGTTTATACAATCAAAAGTTAAGAATTGAATGTTTAATCATATAATTTTCTTTAAATATGATTTAATTTCTTATGCTTACAACAATATGGCAAATAATTTTTTTTTTTTTTATCATTTATTATTTTTTTTCATTCTACATACAATTTACATACTATAATATCGTAATGTATGAGTAGAATGGTTTTTAATGAAAGGAGAAGAAGAGGAAGAAGAGAGAGAGAGAGCGAGTGAGAGAGAGAGAATGAGAGAGAGGACAAATACAGGTACATCTTTCATACACACATTTATACCACAAATTACTCATTGTTATCAAATATGTGTGACAACAAGTTCCATCTACTCTTAAAAATTAAGTATTTCATTTTGTGAAAATATATTGATTTTTCGATGAAGTAATATGACTTAAGCTCTATCAAAAAAACTCTGATAATTGGGATACTCTTATTCATTTTTTGTTTATATATATGTTTTTTTGCCAAGGTTATTACAAGATTTACCAACTGTTGGTTTTTTTGCATTTTTTTCATGAGACAAATGTCATTATTGGTGAAAGTTATTTGAATATTACAGTTTTGAAAAAGCCATATTT